>JADFUC010000934.1:0-52761 GCA_019722365.1 Lithospermum erythrorhizon
CTCAATTGCGTTCCAGTCCATTTAATTTGAGATAGAATCATTTTCGATTTTTCTGGAGAGGTTGAAATTTGAAGAAAAATTAAGAAAATTAAATACATGTGTTCATGACCCTTTGAGGTTCATCCCGCATTGTTTTCAGAATTTTTAGTTTTTCTAGAAATACTCCGAAAAAATTCATTAATTTCTGGATTGTTTTTGGGTTTAAGCGAAAACTAGAAGTGTTTTTGATGAAATTCACTTGGACATGTTCAATAATGATATTGTTGATGTCAGAGTCGAATCCCAGGGTAAAGGTTTTAGAGCCTCCAAATCATTTTTTAAAAAGTTGCGGTAATGGAAAAGCGAAAAGCGAAGCAATTACCAAAAACTCGATCGCCCGGCTTTGCGGATATGGTCACGGCGAGTCGGTCATAGAATTTCACGTTTCCGGCCCTTTGGGCCGTAACTTTCGGCTGGCGGTACTAATGCACCGGCCGGCGTGTCGATCGTGGTGGCAGCGAGGCGGTCGTTTGGCCGTTGAAGTTAAATGGATTACTTTTAGAAAATCCTAAATGTATTTTATGTAAATATTTTTAGTTTAAAATTATTGGTAATTATTAATTTTGGTTTTAAATGTTAAATCATAAATTTTTTCATTAAGATGATTGAATATATATCTTAGATAATTAAATTTGATTTATATTTCCACTTTATAATTATTTTCATTAATTGATAATTTTGAAAATATTTTTCATGGTGACTTTTAAATTTTGAATTTTTGGAGTTAATTACTTGTAAGTAATTATTCCATGATTTAAGTGGCTGATAATTATTATAATAATTATCATTAATCATGTGTGAATATATTCAAATTTAAAATTTACATTAATTGATAATTAATTATAAAATAATGGGTAATTAATTAGTCAATTATGAACACATTTAATCTCATTTCATTTAATATATATGACATTAAGTGCATTTATTTGTTTTTAATATTTTTGCCCATATATATTGTTATGGAATGGAAATGAGGTATTTAGATATGACTAGTTCGTTTATTTATTTCACGGTGCAACGTCTTAGGAAAATGTGTTGTAAGCAGGCCCTCTTGGTCGTATTTCTTTTCGTTCTTGTATTCATTTTACCCTTTGACTTTAGTGTTGTCTAGGATTGGGTTAAAATAGTAGTATGTCTTCTTTGTGGTGGCATTGAAGATAGCATTTCCACAAAGACTGACACTTGGAGAACTTGAGGTTTGAAGGGAATTTGAAGAATCTGAGGCAACGACACAAGTGTTGTAGCCGGGGACTTATGTTAGCATTTCGCTTGTTAAGAAGTGATGTAATAGGTCGTAGGGGTCATATCACATATCTCCTAAATGTGTGTTATTCATTTATTTTTTCATGTTGTGCATGTTGCTTGAATATATGTGCTACTATGCGTGGTTAAAAGAAAAGTTAAATAACATTAATCTCACCAATTAAAATTTAGAAAACAACGTATCGAAGCCAATTTTAAAGTTGTCGGTTGCGTAAATGCAGGCGTAGTATGATGGCCGGAGTCTTACAGGTTTTGCACTTTGATATGGCAATGGATCGTGTTGATGATTTTTTTAACGTTGTGGGCTTTCGGATGATCGCTCAGTAACTATTTGGTTTTAATTAGTATATGCCGGTTTTGTCGGAGATACAAAGTCATGTAATCTGTATGGTATGCTAGTGACCTGAAGTTATGTAGTTTAGTAATTGGTTGATAGCACTGCTATTGTGCAGGATTGAAATGTATGCGGTGTTATCGTTGAATACGGACATAATAGACTTTTGGTACATTGCATTTTACTTTACATAATTAGTTGATAACCTACTATTATACTTGATTCAAAATGTATGCAGTGTTGTCATTTGAATCCGAGTATAGTAGATCTTGATACCTTGTACATTTTGACAGATTTGAAGTATGGGTATTATTTTTACAATTCATTTGTAAATATGTATGGATTATTTTGAACTTCTGTTTGTTTATTTTAAGTTGCATGGCCTATTATGTTTGGCATATTAAGTTCTTATTTTATTACGCATTCGTTGGGCAAACCAAATGTGTGACTTTATAATGTGAAATAAAATAAGATAAGAGAAATAAGATGACTTTATTTGGAAACAAAATTGTTACAAGCGATCTCCCTTCAACCCATTGCAATCGGTTGTATGCTAATAGAGATAAACTTTAAATACCACGAACATTTAAGACTTGATTGATAAATTGTTGATACGTTGCATGAACTTTGGATTTAGTGAAACAGAAAGTCGCATGATATGAGGAGATTGAAGGATAATTAATTTTTTGATTGATGCTATGAAGACCAATATGTCATATTGTCTCTTAGCCACCAAACAAGTCTTAAATAATAAATAGTTTGATCTCTTTTATAACTCGATTGAGAAAAACTATTGAATGATCTTGAATGTTGTATATACACATCTGGGACATGTGATTGGTATTTAGTTTAACTGTGATGAACATGGTTCGCTGAATTGTGATGAAACAAAAGCTTATGGTATATAACCAAATAATAAGCAAAGTTAGCTGTCGGTTCTCGTCACTTGTACGGATGATGAGCATTGGAACTATAAGTTGAAATTAATGATTCAACTTCGTTATTTCGAACTAGCTTATAGAAAGAAAGGGTTTTAAGTAACATTTAGGAATTGAAGAATTTGTTGATTAAATCTTATATCTCAAATAATTTTGTTGTCAAAATTTTGTAATGTCTTGATTTAGGCTACCGGTGTTGAGAAACGCTAGTTTTTCCCCGACTCACATGATTTAATCATGGATATGAGCCAAATATAACAACTGGGGAAGGCAAGATACAAAAGAAAGTTATCGAGCTCTTTGTGTAATGATAAGCGGCAACATAAAACGCAGTTTAAATCCTCCATGAAGATGGTTGAGATTCTAAACTATTTTCTTTGCACCCAGCAAGTAGAAATAGATATACGTGTTTGACGCTACATGTTTCCATATCAGTGGTTACATTTAAGGAAACATTACTCTACTCTTGTTTAAAGGACTTTTATGTGAACAACAAGCGATTGAATAATACTTATGGATCGTGACTCGAAAAAGACTTGAGTATAATCTTCAAAAAAGATGAACTAAGTCAACTCTTACTAGACTTAGTGGGAGGTTCACTAGTCTAAATTAAGTTTGTATGTTTACAAGTTAATTAAAGATTTGAGTCATTGAATGATACATCAGAATTGATAAGAGTATGGAAAGGACCATATGGATACTATCAAGTTCTGAGTCAGAAGTATCATCGATATAAGTAATCAGAAGAATGAGACATCATTCTAATCACGAGAAACGTACTTGTTAGATACTTAATTAAGGGTGTGTTTAATGAAGTTAAAAACACGGATGGATGAGATCTTCGATTTCAAATACCGAGATAATTTTCATTCTTTACCTTAAATGTGTCATTAGTTGAGTGATCTGAGTAAAGGATTGTGTTTAACGTGGTGACACACAAAGAATGAAATAATTTCACATATTAAAGTTATACCTACCTTTAAATTGAATTTATTCGTATTATTTGTGAGACAACTCGAGAGTTGTGAAACTTTAAGCGATCTAGGATAAGTTAGTATTATGTCCTTTGTAGTAGACATAATTTGCTTCAGAATCCAAAGTTGATATTAAGTCATTTTGTACATAAGTAGAAGGAAAGGCGATATTTATTTCCATCCATATAGTCTTTGCAATTTATTATGCGTATAGAGTCTTCGTTATGAAGTACAAATGAGTGGAAATAATATAGCGAGCTTGAATGCGTTCAAGTGAGCAAAAGTAGGAGATACGATCCACTATTAAGTCCTTCGGTTATATCAGCAGTATCCACTCTTGATGCATTTAAAGTAAATGCGAGTGATACAAATAAAAACATGAATAAATAATACTCAATAAAGGACTTGAGGTTATTTAAATAAAATAAGATGTGAATACGTGGGTTGAGTATAAAGTATTTATGTACGGATGATTAAACCGGGGAGTAAAGAGCCCATTCTATATTACTTTCTGGATGGTGAATCATCAGAAGTAATAAATGTATTCTCATTAAATGAGCAATCAGTCATGAATGAGCGTTTAATCATACATTTGGTTGAGAAACCAAGATTAAACATATTCATTGGTTGACTATGCTCATGTTTATTTCAAACTTTCTTATTGCTATTCATGAGAGTTGCTTAACATGTGGTTCTAAGCAAGTTATCCAAAGAATGTTCCTAAGTAATGATCAGCGATGATGGATACTTGACATTGTTATTGGAACTCCACATCTCAAGCGAGAATATAAAAGAAAGTTTCTATACTACTAGAATCTAAAGTTGCAAACTTAAGATTGAGTATAATGGAGTTAAATTCCTCACTTTGATACTTGATGAAAATCAATAAGAATCAAGAGTGATGAAGAACCTTGAGTTCCTTAAAGGTTAGTGGGGCGTAAGCTGCATAAAATGCGGTTTTATACGCCTAAATGTTGAAGAAATCTTCCCTCTGACAAAAGGTATAGTAGTGATTAGGTTGCTTCGTTTGTGAACTGACTACATATATGTGACACATGTTATAATTAGTCATTATATATATATGAGCTTGCATGACATTTGCTTGTTAAGTTTAAGATGTCATGAGAACAAAGGTGATTGAAATACATAATGAATTAAATTCTATAAATGGGCAGATTCTCTTTATTGACAAGAATGACTGCTTCGTTAGAGGTCTAATCCTACAATGGGGCCTCAGTTAATGAGTGGTTGAGAGTCAATGCATAATAATATGATTCACCGTATGCCGCGTCGAGGTCGTGTGTTGTGCACAGCTGGTTAACATGATTCGTGGTGGAATTGTGAAGTTTTACCAAAGGTATTCACGCGGATTCGGAATACGATTGGTAGTAACTTTAAGGGAATAGAGGTAACTATAGTTACATGGAATGGATCAATTGTTGATCTTCACTTATGGCTTGAATGTGATAATGGCATTATGGACCGGTTGTACCCGTATGAAGGCTATTAGCCAAGAATTTGATAATAGAATTTGGAGTCTAGTATGCTCGATGAGTAAACTAAAAGGAAACTTGAACTCAGTATTACAACTTGACCAGTCAATCTCTTTTGTTGGTAATGTTGTTAAAAGAATGTGAAACAATAAGGCAGATGTGTTTTAACCAAACTTGATTGTGTTGTAAACTGCCAGTAGAACTAGGAAGTGGTTGAAACTCGTTTTTGATCGCCCAGTCGTGCATGACTATGTCAGGATAATCTTAGTCATCAATGATTCCCTGGTTGAGAGACCGGGTTGATGAATGTAAAGGCTGCTTGTAAGTAGTATTCCAATAAAGGATGTGATTATAATCACTATCCTTTTGCTTTACATGTCTAAAATGAATTTAAGAATCCATCTGACTTAAAGGATCCATGTATGGACAGCATGCATCTCGGAGTTGAGATCACTGTGATTCAACCTTGAGTTTGGGTTTGCCTGAGGAAGCAATGAAGGAAGCTGAGCATTGGCAGGATTTAGTGGGAGCTAGTTCGTTCAATTTACGGAATAAGTTAAATGGCCGATTAAAACAAAAGTTTTCTTTGTGTTTTAATCTAATTGTTAACTTAAACTACATGAATAAACTGATTCATTCATATAGTTACCCATTATTTATTTCCACGAGGCCGTTGAAATATATAATATACATGTATTGTATCCTCGATGAGTGAAAAGTTAAATAGGTTAGTCTAGCTTTCTAGAGAGGTAACATGAATTTGATGATTACGCTCTTGACCTAGAAACATAGGATAGCTTAAAGGCCTTGGTCGGAATCTTGATAGTTAAGTGACAAGCGTCAAATGACTAACATGGTGTTTGATTAGTGATCAAGATTAATCACGTTAGCACCAACGGGACTAGATCGTCTGAGTGAAATTTTGCCCGGTCCTATAATTTGGGGAATTTGGTATGATCAGCTTAATTCATAGAAGATAATAGCATATTTGTGTCTATGATATTTATTTAGAATTTTAGGTTCGACAATTCTTGAACCTACGATATACAACTATACGTGTTATATTAGCGGGGATTATAACGGCGTATGTTGGGTCACGCGTGAGTATAACGATAGATGTTGATATATTGGGAGGATTTATCGTCCTTGATATCTGAGGAAGATCTCGAACTCTCATACGGTTGAGTGCAGTTGGTTTATGGGGCCTTCATAAATGCTTATTCGATTCATACTAGAGTAAAGAAAGTTGTGGGTGTTTCATGACCACGCTTCTTATAGGTAACTTCTATTTGGAGATTGCGTGATAAAGAATTGTATGGTAATCGTCCGAGAACCGTCAGTGTTGAAATCAATGAAAATTGATTTACTTTTTATTATGCCGCTACTGACGATTGTGTCAATTCATTCTTGAGGTTGGTTAAATGTGATTACTGGAATTAGTGTTCACACTTAGTAATTGTATATTCTTAGTGTAGGTTCTGTGATAATTTAAGGGGTTATGTGGCGATTATAGATTTTACTCGTGTCGTTATAAAAATAGTAATTGAGTGGAATTATTATTATTATACAACTTACTATTATTTGAGCCTAGAAGGTCACTTAGCCATTACAACGATATTCGAATTATATTTCATGCATGAAATTAAGCGAGACTTGTATATTGAGAGATGTATCTACCGATATTTATATATTTGTCAAATATATATTGATGAACATCGATTAGTTAAACTTACAAAAGTTTAATCAATTAAGCGATTAAGTGATGAATAACGATAAGTTATTCGATAGTGACTTCGTTAGTATTTTAATTGACTTGTTAAATTTAATTAAAATGGAACAACTTCGCTAGTGACTCGTTATTTGATTAGAAAGCCATGCTTGGGCTAATTAAGTTAAAGTTAAGCTGATTTCTTAACGAGTTGCTTAACGGTTGAGATTAGGTTTTTGGTATTTAAAGAAAGGAACAAGGTTTTTCATTTCGCAGAAACAACATATCCTCTCTGAAAACGCCCCTCCCCGAGAGGTGGAAGAGATTTTCTCTTCCAATTTTGTTCTTTCTGACTTCTAGAGAGAGTTCGAGTCTACGGATTCGTTACTCTTGGTGTGCGATCTAGGGGACATCGTTTCGGTGTTAGACTGACTTTGGAGAGGGTTTTCAAAATGATGGCTTTTCACGTGAGGCATCTTGTGGAGTTTTGATTTATTTAAATGCTTCAGTACCGTCTTAAGAATTTCTATTATTCATAATTGTAATTTATGTGTTTTAGATTAATATACATTATTTTGAGGATCAGGATGTATGAATTGGTGTTTAATCACAAATATAATTCATACTAGATTAACAATCATCGCTTCATTATACAACTTCATCTACCTGCTCAACCAACAAAACACTACAAACATCCAAAATCACCAAGCAGGGCGGAAACCACTTATCTGTCTGACTCAACTTCACCTCAGCCTTGACGACTCGCGAAAACAACATACCAATCCATATCCAATAGTAATTCATATTCGGCCATGTCAACACAAGAAATATACATACATATATACATTCACAATTTGGTTATTTAATTTACACATTGAGATAATTACTCACCTCGTACAATAATAAACGCCTCGTCTAGGCCAATAAAATTAATAGTTTCATTGTTTTCCATCTAATGCAACAGAAAATACAATTACTACTTACTTTCTGATCACTTAACCCCGTTTTTAGTTTTAACTATCGACTTACATGATTATAGTTATCAACAACAACTACATGTGAAAGAAAATATTACTACGGCGTTTAAGCGACAGCTAATAAAACAACCGAAATTCCAACCACCCAGCCTTGACAATTTCGGCCTCACTACTCAATTCGACACTAAATAATTTTCTAATCAATCCAGCAATCAATTTCTGACTAATTAATCCATTTTACAACAACCTTTGTCGAAACGATTGTTAATCAACTTCCAAAGAATTCTACCTCGACATACTCTTCCGATCAACGTAGAAATCATGACATACTTCAAAACAACTATATTAGGTCATGTATCCATAATACAATTTAAGAAAATTTGGAAAAAAAGTCAGCAAAGAGTCAACTCTCAAAAATCGACCGCAATCTGACCCCAATCCCAGTTATAATCACGTCAAATCCACTTAATCCATGTTTAGATGAAACCTCATACCGTTTAAAGTCCCGAAACTCAAAATTATAAAGTCAACAAAAGTCAAACTTCATGCTTATGAAATATCCAACAAGATTCAACCTTTCTTGCAGCGATGTGTAGAGGATGATGAGGGGAAGATGAAAACCAACTTTTTTGTGTCTTGAGCCACAAAGGAATGGAAGAAATGGAAGAAAAAAAATTTCAAAGGGGGGAAAAGGTGAGGTCGGCAGCCATGATAGGAAGAAGGGGGTGGGTTTTGTGATAAGAATGAATGATGATAAGGTTGAAGAGATATTTAGAGAATGAGCAGTCAGTTTGATTTCTTGATTTATTTCTCCACGTTTTGTAATCAAATTATCGTGAAAACGATTCTAAATATATTATTACCCGTGAAATATAATACTACTCATTAATACTAGTCTCTGGGGTGTATGATTTTTATTCGAAAGTATTTATACTATCTCACGGGTCCCTTTACGTCAAATGATATATAACATAACTTTTTTTTTTTTATGCTTGAGTTTATTTCGTTCGAGTCGCCGATAATGACCGTTTTCTTACGTCGATTTAAGGTATTTTTCATTCGGTTTATGTTATTTTTCATTTAAAACATGTTTGATTTGGTATTATTTTTAAAACATGTTTGATTTGGTATTTTTTAAAACATGTTTGATTTGGTATTATTTTTGGGTTCTTTTAATTTTACGGCCTTAAATTGCTTTCTTTTTGGTGTTATATAATTAATTTTAAAAAAGTGTAGAATTTTGGTAGTTAGGTTTTTGACTTAAGAGATTTTAGGTTAGGGATTTTTTGGTTAGAGACTTAATTAGATTTTTATTTAATTAAATTTTCAATTCTGATTTTTCGATTTTTGGAATTGATTTCAGTTAGGGTTTCTGATTAGGGATTGATTAGGAGGCCAAGGTGAATTAGGGTTTATAACTAGGGATTCAATTAGGGTTTGAGTGGGATAATTGAATTAGGGATTTACAATTACGGATTGTCCGGGTTTATAATTGAGGGTTAACAATTAGGATTTATAATTAGGATAATTAAATTAGGGATTTTAATTAGGGATTCAATTAGGATTTACAATTAGGTTAATTGAATTAGGGGTTTACATTTAGGGATTCAATTAGGATTTACAATTAGGGTAATTGAATTAGGGGTTCATAATTCACAATTAAATTAGGAGTAGGTAAATTAGGGATATTAATTAGGATTTATAATTAAGGATTCAATTACTCCAATTCAATTAGGGTAATTTAATTAGAGCTTTCAATTAGGTTAGTTCAATTTTTAATTTGCAATTTCCAATTTGCAATTATTATTTTGTGTTATCCAAATTTCAAATTTTTAATTTGGTAATCGATTAGGTAATTATTGTTGTAAATTTGTAATAAATTAATAATTTTCTGTCAATTTTTTAATGTCTTTTCAAGATTCGTCCCTGTCTCCCACTCCTTCCATGGATGAATATAATGATGATGAGACTATTGGGGAATAGAGATTGGGGAGCTGTTGGATATTAATATGAGTCAATCTTGATGGGTCGGCCATTATAGGTGATTACTGACTTTAGATGACCATGACCCGAACAAATGCCTATATACCAAGGTATGCGATCGAGAAAATCCATTGTCCATAAGGAGATGGATCTTATTTTGTTGCCAGATTATGATGTCAAGTATCATAGTACTTCTAATGCCAAAAAACACTTAGACAACTATTTTAAAAGAAAGTTGAACTTATGTCATGGTGAGAAAAGACCATCTCAATCTACTCTTAATCTTGGTGATGTAGCTGATGCTAGTACTCCTAGCTTGGCTACATGGAAATATAATCACTTTAAGGTAAGAGAGCTTGCTGTTCATATGATTTTAGGTCATGAGTATCCCTTTTCTATGATGGAAGAAGTTATATTTAATAAGTTTCTTAGAAAAATATATCCTTGATATATTAGGATAACTAGACACACTGTGAAGAAGGATTGTGACACTTTTTATCTTGAAGAGAAAATTAAGATGAAAAAAACTATGTTTTTAGTGAATAGGATTACTTTGACCACTAATCTGTGGTGGTTTGGTGGGTAAAAAATTGGGTATATGATTGTTACTGCCCATTACATTGATGCTAAATGGCAACTTAATAAGAGAGTCCTAGCTTTTACTAATGTACCTCCTCCACTGCGTTCACAGGAGTTATTGCTAAATTGCAGGAGTGATAGATGATTGGCATATTAGGAAAAAAGTAGTATCCATTTTTGTTGATAATATTTCTGCAAATGATAATTGCATTTCTAGATTGAAGGCTGATTTTAGTAATAGATTGAACCTACCTCTTGAGGGGCAACTATTCCATGTGAGATGTTGTGCACACATTTTAAACTTGCTAGTTCAAGATGGACTTGATATAATCAAACATGTGGTTGATAAGGTTAGAAATGGTGTGAGGTATTTGTTGAATTAAAGGCAGATGTAAAACATTTAAAAAAGATAGTAGGCGAGTTACAAGCTTGAGGAAAGATGCTAGTATTGTATACAAGCCTTATGGCTGAGATATGCGAGAAAGAAAATGGTGCATTTACACACTACTTGATTGATCCTACTGATTGAATGTCATTTATGATAGATAGGATTTTTGGAAGTATTTGATGATATTCTTGAGATAATTGTGTAGCTTCTTTTGACTGTAAACACATTTCTGGTGAGCTTTATAGAGTTAAAGGTGCTCTTGGATACGGCAATCAGCAGAGAATCTCATGTCAGCCGCTTAGGGATACTTACAATGGAAATGAAGCTTAAATATGACAAATATTCATCGTAAAGTAATCTCTTGATCTCCATTGGGGTTGTGCTTGATCCAAAGTACCTTAATCCTATTACCAATGATGACTTAGTATTCTGAGGATATTTGTGTTGCCTTTTATGCATTTGTTGCCTATTCTGCATTTGTTTCCTATTTGCCTATTCTGTTGTTGCCTATTATGCATTTATGGTAACTATAATGCCAATGATGACATCTTACATTACGAGGTTATTTGTACCATTGCATATTATGTTGTTACTGTCTGCATTATAACGACCGGTCAATTCGGCCGCCACGAGTTAAGGTCATCAGCAACTGTACACGAGTCTGCGTCGATGGATAGCCAGTATAAAAAAGACTGTTGGTAATAATAATAAAAATATACTTTTGTCATTAAATTAGTACTTAGCGTACTCTGATAAAGCAATGAACAACGTAATACAAATTCACATAGTACTCTGACTCGAGAATACCAGAATAAAATCTAGCATAGGAAATATATGCTTGAGACCCTCATTAAATATAATACGAAGTCTAACAATATACAAATCGACAACAAAATGAGCGGTAGAATTCCTATACCTGCGCCTAAATCTCACGATCTTGTCTACTGACCTATCGATGCGAACTTCTCAGCCAGCCTCGGCCGATCAACATAACTTCGGCACTGCGTAAAAGCAGCCGTAGAGAATAGAGTCGGCTATTAAGTGAATACAAATACCCTGAACAGTCACATATACATATTCGTACTTATATATAAATAACATATGCTTATACATCAACCGGGCCACCTGATGAATAGATCCATGACTTCGCTGTAGAATCCTCTTGCTCACGATGTTACGTAATACTATACAGCGGAAGCTTATAATAATCATAAATAACGCATATTCATTCCAAAGGAAGCTTGATTTAAACTAGCAAAGGCATCAAATAGAGGAATCCACCTCCAAATAACACACACATGAGAATCCGCTCCAAATAATACAGCACATAGGAATCGCCTCGATAATACACATATAGGGAAATCCACCTCCAAATAATACACATATGAGGAATCCGCCTCATGTCGGATAGAGGCCTCCTTAATCACTCTAAAATGAAATTGCAATACCTCGGTAATGCGTATAAACAAACTTCCGAATCATTGGGGAAACCCACCTTGATATCTGCGCCTTCTTGCTTGTCTACTTGTGACCTTGCGGCCTGCTGACCACCATGACAAGCGACCCAGCGCGATCTTAACATGAATCATATTCTGACTATCTCGTAATACAAATCATAATCTCAATTATCTCGTAATATTCATATAATCCTGATTATTTCTCCTTATGAATCATAAATTAAATTACGCATAATACTTGTCCTTAATCTCGATTATTTCATAATATGAATCGTAATCCGCATGATACGTATATCGGAATAGTCCCAGACAACACATGCAAAATGAAATAGCCGTTCTTTAATTATTATGTTGATAGTATATAAGTTTCTCGGTGGGTATTTTGGGGTGAAATTAAAAATTCGAAGTTGAGTGAGTGGAGAATTCGACAAATGTCGATTCGGTTGGTGGTATATTTCGGTTTGTGGTGGGACAGGAGATAGTATAAATAATTTTGGAATAATATCGATATATGTCGAAATGAGTATGAGATGAGTATTAATATATGCCTCGGGGAATAACACAATGGAAATCGGGTTCGTTGAGATTTAAATGCGGAAGGTGTAAAAATTAACGAAACAAACGGAACTTAATTTCTTCCTCTAAATATCCCACACCACCCTTTGTCTCATCACCATCCCAAACCTTCTTAACCCTCTTTTGGCCGAAAATTTACTTAGCTCCCCGCCCATC
This sequence comes from Lithospermum erythrorhizon, assembly GCA_019722365.1. Lineage (NCBI taxonomy): Eukaryota > Viridiplantae > Streptophyta > Magnoliopsida > Boraginales > Boraginaceae > Lithospermum > Lithospermum erythrorhizon. The sequence goes on from JADFUC010000934.1 coordinate 12,866, forward strand.
AAAATTTTCTTCCAGTTTCTCATCGATTGTCGCTTAAACTGCAAAGATCAAAGTGGTGGTTTGCTTACTCGCCATCATCCTCGTCATATCTAGGTATTAACAAAAGATCAAATCTTTTGAGATATTTCTTGAGTTTTGAAGGATTGACTTTAATGGATTTTTTTTGACTTTTAGATCTTGAATTTATTGGCATAGAAATGTTATCGAGTATCGTATAGGGGATTAGCGGTGATTTTAGTGATTATTAGGGGTTGAAAGTGGTGTAAGTTGAGGTTGACTTTTATTGACTTTTCTTAATTAACTAGAATTGTAATATGAGGGTTAAGAGAACTTTAATATAGTTGTTTTGGGTATAGAATTATTGGTTTGGATATGGATAAGGAGAGAGATTAGGTTGAGAAAGTTTGAGGAAAGTTAGTATAGCATTTAGCGTTTGAATGGAGGTTGTATTGTCTGGATTAATTAGTTGTGATTGATTGTTGGATTGATTAGAGATATTGCTTAAAGTGTTATTGTTGGGGTAATAAGGCGATGACCCGAATATTGAGATTTCTGAAGTTGGCGATTAGAATGTAGTTATGTTGGAGCATTAAAGTGTATACCGATCTTGGGGATAGATGATTGCTAAGGGTTGTAAATTTGAATCGTGAGGCGTGGTATAGCAGCTGGGGTTAATATAGATCTTTAAAGAAGTTATTCTACAAAAATGTTTTTATAATGTATAATTTCCTTGAATAGGAGTTGAGCTGGATCTAGCACGAGGGCCCTTTAGAGTCGTTATTACTTTGCTTTTTAGACTTTCGAGGTGAGTACAAATCTCACGATAGGGGACCTCGCTATATATTATGTTTTATATATTAAGTGTGATATCTTGGGATTATTAAATATGTGTATTGTGTGATTATGATTGATACAATGTGTAAACTTTGATTTATGATGATTCATATGATGAAATAATTGAGATTTTGGGTTATATTATGAGATAGTGAGATTATGATTCATAATAAATGCGATATTAGTGATTATGATTTATATCGTGGATAGTTGTGAATATGATTCATGTATGAGATTTTGTGTGGTTATTAATGCTTTGTGTTATTGGTATTGTCTTTGATGTGTTTGATTCTTTTTGTGTGTTACTTGCGGAGGCGGTGGTGACCCGACGGGAGGTTTGGTGTGGTGTGCGTATTGTGTGGAGTAGCCACGAGTGGATTCGGGAGGTTTGGGTGTGACATGCACATTGAGGTGTAGCCTCGGTCGGGAGGGATCGGTGGAGGCCTCGTCCCGATTGTGGAGGTGGATTCCTCGTATGTGTATTATTTGGTAGATTCTCATGTATTATTATTTGGACGTGGATTACTCCATGTGTGTATTATTTGGAGGTGGATTCTCGTATGTGTATTATTTGGAGGTAGTTCCTCATTTGATGCCTTTGTGTCTTTAGCTGTTTCCACCCCGAATGAATATCGTTAATTATGATTATAAGTTCATGTATAGTATTATGTAACATCGTATAAGAGGATTCTATGTGAGTTGTTGACATTATTCATTGTGCGGCTTCAGTTGATGTATAAGCATATGTTATTTATATAAGTATGAATATGTATGTGGGGATCAGTACGTGGTGTTGTATTCACTCGAACAGCCAAATTGACTCCTGATATACATGGTGATTTTTATGCCTAGGTTCTAAGAGGTTGATCACTGAGGTTGTTGAGAAAATTGCGTTGATAAGTATGGGTGAAGATCGTAGATGAGGCGGTGGTGGCATGAATTCCTCGTCCGTTCATTTCTCTTTTTGTTGTCTGATTTGTATATTGTTAGACTTGTGCATTGTATTTTCGTTGAGGGAATTAAGTTTGTTATCTTTCGCATGTTTGTATTTTTGGATGCTTTGTGTATCTTTGAGTTGTATAATTAAGGTGAATTTGTATTATGGATTCGTTTGTTTTATTGTACCTGTTGTTAGTTAAGCACGATGGACCCAAAAGTGTATTTTATTATTATTAATGTCAAATGAAATGCTTTTATCTTTATTTATCCATCGTCGGTGACTCACGGGTATGCGGGTTGTTGATGACCTTAACCTCGGGCGGCCGACACGAGGCGAGTCGTTACACAAAATATAACATAATATATGAAAGAATTAAAATTCGTGAGATTTGTACTTTCCTTTCAGCTGTGATAATATTTCTATAGCGTTATAAATCGAGCTCGACTCCTATTCAAGAAATTATACATTATAACCGTTTTGTAGAATAACCTCTCTTAGCATCTATATAAACCCCGTGTTATACGCGTCTACATGATTCAGAATTTATAACCACTGCTTAATCATCTTATCCCGAGGTGGTATACCTTTTAATATTCAGCTTATAACTACATTACAATAAGCCTACTTCGTAAAATCTCAATATTAGGTCATCGCATTACTGACAATAACACTTTAAGCACATTACAATCAATCCGACAGTAATTGACAACTAATTAATCCATTAAATACAACCTCAATTCAAACGCTAATCTTCTCGAACTTTTGCGACTTTCTCGGCTGATCTCTATAATATGTCAAACCAATAATTTATACCCCAACAACTATAATAAAGTCCTCACAACCTCATATTACAATTTAAAAGTTCATTTTAAGAAAAGTCAATAAAAGTCAACCTCAACACACAAACTTCCCAACGATAATCACCGGCAATCCTTATCACGATACTTGAATAACATTTCTGTACCGTAATAAATTCCAAGATCTAAAAGAAGTCAATAAAAATCCATAAAGCCAGCTCTTGAAAGCTCAAAAATATCTCAAAAATTTGATCTTTCTTTACCTAGATATGATGAGGATGATGAGGAGAGAAAATCACTTGAAACATTCTTGAATTTAGCGTGATGTTCGATGAGAGAAATGGAAAAAAATTCAAGGGAAAATGGAGAGCATTTCGGCCATGGAGGAAAATAAGAAGGATTTGGATGAGGATGGAGATAGTGGTATTAGGTGGGATATTTGGGGGGAAGAAATTTAAGTTTTCGTTTGGTTCGGTTAATTTACACGCTAAGCAGCAAATCTCAAACGAGCGATTTCCATTTATTCCCGAGGCATATATTACTACTCATCTCGTACTCATCTCGATATGTCGATGTTGTTCCAAGTATTTATACTATCTCGGGTCCTTACTGACGAAATATACACTAACAACCCGACCGGTTATTTAGATTCTCATTGGCTACTTTCGACAGAAAGTTTTAATTTCACCCCGATATTCACGAGAAACTTATATACTATCAAGCGTAATATTGGTAAAGGCGAGTTTATTTCGTTCTGCCGCTTATAAAATTTCAGTCCTCGAAATTTACTTTAGACCCAGATTTTTCTTATCGTCTGACTACTTTTCGATATGCTCTTTATTAGAATATCGCGGTATGCTTATGCTTTGATCCATTTCCCCGACATAGTGTTGACAGTTTGGTATGCCCGCCGTAAATAGATTACTTGGCGTACTGAATATTGATGCATGACTAGATATTACCCAGTGTCTGTCATAATCATTTCAAGTCATACGGCCCGGCCTACGATATAAAATTATCTGCATATCCCATATTTTGAGACCATAGCTTATATTTTATCATGTTATTAATATCATAAATCAACCGTGATAATACCAAAATAAATACCCATTATAAAATAAATACATGTATCACCTCGTTATTTGTTATGATTCGTTAATGTGCAAGTAAATTCTCTTATCCAGAACCCCACGCTCATCAAATTTTCCATTGCGATTATCATGAAATCGAATATAGTAAATACCCAAAAGTTTCCATATATATCCTTTAAAATACCTATTAAATAGTATAATCTTATCTATCTTAACAAATCTACCTCACATGTATAAATTCACTACATTACATCGCCACTCGTCAATAGATTATCATCACACACCTTATATGTTCATTTACCATTCACATTACAATCATGACGATCCTTGTCCGGCCGCCGGCGGATATACGCCCAAGTTCATTATTAACATCATACATTTCAGTCTTCTTGCGATTTATCAACATCAAATCTCTACATCCCTAGTACCCATAACATATATATATACTAGCCATGCTAGCGTCCACCAATAATTCATACAGCTTTACTTGGCCAACCCTTATCATCGCAACTTATTACAGCTCAAATATCCACATATCAACTTTTTACATATTACAGCGTTCCTAGAATCTCAGTTTCTACATTAGTTGAAAATTACAAAGTACTATATTCCTTCCACGTTCACGCCGTTCGAACTTTTTATATATAAACAATTATCGTCCAGCGATGCTTCTACTATTACTAGTTAGACGTGCTTACCGATCATTTTTTGAACTTCCCCGCCGAGAGAAATTAAATGCTTTCTTGTCGTGCCATTGGATCTCGTTCTTTTGTTCATGGCTATCTTATAGGATTCACCCTTTGTTGCTTCATCATTGAACATACCTCAGCCCATTTTCAATTGTAGTTATATAGCGTTTCATTTTCCATCAAGAGTTAACCCGTATTTCATTAGAGTCGCCTCACTCGCCCAGATGCCGTTTACAACATATTGAATTCAACGTTTCCTTGATAACCTCGGATAGTTGCCATCCCAACCAACGGCTTGAAGTTAGTATTCTGTGAGCAACTTTCCTCTTGCATAGAGAGTATCGCATCTCGTGCTTTCGGGTCTTACAACGTCGTCTTATATCACAAATACGATAATCCTTTGCTGCGATAAGGCCTTTATAATCGACCGCATAACATTCCCAAATATTTGTCCTTGGATTCATAGATTCCACTTTGTTGTATTCTAATTGACATCAGAGCCTGTTTTATTATTAACACCCTTGACGACGTTTAACATAACTTGACTCGCGTCCTGCATGTGAAAAGTACAAAATCCACGAGAATCTTATAATTGCTCATAAACCCTTGTACCTTCACATAATGATTCAAGCATACAGAGAGAGAAAACTTGTAAGATCTACTCGTAACAATTCAATTATTATCCTTATTAGCATTTCTCCGAATCCATCTCGAGAATCATGAGTATAATTTTTTTTTCGGTATCCTCACAGAGTTGTGAATTCGGCGACCTCTCTTCCTCTCATGATACCAATTATTCCCCAATCGTCACCCTCAAAACTACGAAGTCGCATTATCATATGTAAATGAATCTCTTCCGTAACTATGCTCCCCATTCTTGGTGCGACCGCGTATATTCTGCAGCGACATTAATACTCCGTTATTACACTTGAGTTTGTCAACATATGCTTCGGTAGTCCATTAATTCAAATCCTCCACTTAAACAAAAATTTCCATTTATGACTGATACATTAACCGTCATATTTCTCTTATAAATTGAGATCCCAATTCATTGATATTAAGTTACTAATTCCAACTAATTTTTAACTACTTGTTAGTCGACCTCCTCAAGAAAGTCGGTATTTCAAATCTTATAATTTCACGAGAACTCCGCTTATAACCTCAACTCGTCCTTGAAAATTTATCCTCAGCGTTTGAATTGGAGCATACGGGTTATCACTGTCTTGAAGCTTGATATAATATCCAAACATTTTACTCCTTATCACCTTGAATGTAAGTAAATCTCTATTCACGGCCTTGAAGAAACCAAATCCGTACATTTGATTGTTTAACCTTTAACAAATACATTCACGTCTGCCCTTCATAATTTATGAGATTAAGCCTCTTATAACTCTGCTGGCTAAATGTCCCAACAAAATTCAAATTTCCCCAATCCAAACATTCTTAGTTATATAATGTATACAATATATTCAGTCTTGAAAATCTTCATTCACTTTCTCATGTCTTTTCGCCGACTACTCAGGAAAACGACAAATTGCACCCATTAATTACATCTTTGATATTTTCAACTATTATCACCCGAATTATATCATAATTTCATACTTTCTCCTTTCAATTCATACACATTTACAACTCCACGTATCCTACTTGACATAGCATATACTCACATGTCGTACGCTTCCATTGGTTGATACGTGTTTCACGTTTCATCGTAATGCGATTATACGCGCTTAAGCCGTACATTAACAACCACCAAAAATCGTTTCAACCTAATCTCGATCATGTTACGTAATTTACCAAAATTTTGCTTGTTATCATCGACTTTAAATAATATATATCACCCGTTCAGCTAAGACCACTTATTTCCTAAAATTATTGACACTATCCGGTCTCGAAGTTTTATTGATAGAGTACTACTAAACATCTTTTCTTTCTCGAATTCCCAAAATTTTTATTTTTTTCCACTTTATTCTCAAGCAACAATTCCTGACTTACACTTGACTTAAACTTTCAAAATGACAATAAACTAAAATATTCATCTTTATCCCGTCTGTTCGGTTACATTAAATCCAAGCATATACACTAATAGGTACTCGGATACTTGATTCCACGATACCAAATTTTTTCAATATTTCGGATGTACCAACATATTCCAATACATCTGAATGTCGATAACTTTCCTTAGCGATCAGCGGTCGTAACAACGGTTCTGACAAAAAATTTCCATTCGAGGAACATCACCGATTCCATAGTATCCGTGATAGAATTTTCAATATCAACCTATTACGACACTTGCATATTCTCTCTTTACATCATATTCATACTCCACATAGAACAAGATTCATTAACTTACTTAAATGCTTTAGTGGTCACTTTTATCCGTCAGAAGCTAAGAAATTCAATTTCTCTACTTTGCTCTTGGGTCGACCACACGTAATTATCACGATACTCTTCCACCCGATTATTTCGGTGCACAGTTTAACTTCGGATCTAAGGATCCAACAATCTTATACGCGATCACCATATTACCATAACGCTCTTAGATTTACATAAAAACATAGAATAACTTAACAATTACAATTCCAACGTTATAGATTCCTTTCAATCTTTTGGTATCTCGCTTTCTCTCAACAAAATTCCAACAATCCGTCCATATCTTAATCTCTGGTTTCCAAACTTTTACTTGAGTTCACATCATGATAACAATAGTTATACAGAGTAAAAGACGAGAATCTACTCGACTTTCGATGGAACCCCATTTATCCGGGTAGTATAAATGATAGCATTTGACCGTAAGGCTCTTCATAATCCAACTTCAATTGTATGCTAAATCAAAGTTACTAACCGCTTCGAATTCTTGTGTCGACTTACAATGACGAATACGATTAAATCTGACGCTTCCCTAAGAATTGCTTTCGCGCATGAGTTAGAGCAAAATCTTCGGGTAGAAAAGCGTCACCAGCGATCGGCGATCGACCAAGAAGAAAAATTCGGACTCCACGAAGACTCGAATATAGGCAACCACTCGACTAAATATGCGCGCTTTAGGCACGTAACCACATAGGACACCTGACTGAAACCTAAGCTCGTGCAAAATTGTAGCGACCACGAGGTCGGCGCGCGAGTTAGGTCATCAGTATTTTGTACAAGTCATGCGTCGATGGATGACAACATAAAAAGACTTCATTTGACATTAATAATAATAAAAATACACTTTTGTCCATCGTGGTGAACTAACAACATATACAATAAAACAACGAACAACGTAATACAAATTAAGCAATTATACAACTCGAAGATGCCACGAAGTCAAAATACAACATAGGAAAAGTATGACAAGGACCCCTCGATGAAATATAATACCCCAGAGTCTAACAATATACAAATAAACCTTGAGGAAATGATTGATGAGGAATTCTATGCCATGCTCATCTGATGCTTGATCTGCTGACTATCGATGCGGGCACCAGCGACCTCGATCGACCTCTTAGAACCTAGGCATAAAGCCTTTGCTTTATAGAGAATAAGGGAGTCGATATTGGTAGTGAATACAAATACCACAAACTTGATCCCATATACATATTCATACTTATATAAAATAGCATGTGCTTATAAATGACCGGGCCACCTGATGAATAACAGTCCACAACTCACATAGAATCTCTTGCTCACGATGTTACATAATACTACAGCTGAGCTTATAATCATAAATAGCATATTACGTTTCAAGAAACTTGATTTCGGCCTGAAAGCGTCGAATAGGAATCCGCCTCGAAATAATACCGCGCGAGGAATCGACCTCCAAATAATACACAGCGAATCCGCCTCCAAAATAATACACACGCAGGGAATCACTCCAAATAATACACATATGAATCCGCTCCGTAATCGAGATAAGGCCTCACCAATCCTCCCGGCAGAAATTACGCCCCTCAATGTGCATGCTCCAGCACTTCGCTGGCCTTCCAATCAGGCGACCCACACTTAATATGCACGCGCGCCCCGAACCTCGGTCGGGGTCACCCACCGCTCCATAAATAACACACAAAGGCAATCAAAGCCTTGTCTAGCAGCGGCCTTGTATTGTGCTGACAGCCTTGTGTAGCGTCCGCACCTGATCTCATAACATGAATCATATTCACAACTATCTCGTAATACAAATCATAATCTCAATTATCTCATAATATACCTTATAATCTCAATTTATTTCCTCATATGAATCATAAATTAAATTGCAGCCAATATCAATCATAATCTCGATTATTTCATAATATGAATCCTTAATCTTACAATACATATCGAATAATTACATGAACAATACATACCAAATATATAACATAATATATGAAAGGTCCCATTCGTGAATTTGTACTCACCTCGAGCACGCTTGTTAATAATGACTGTCGGTCTAAATGCTTTAGATCGAGGCTCAACTCACATTCAAAAGGGAAATTATACATTATAACATTTTGTTGAATAACCTCTTTTAGCATCTATATAAGCAGAGTGTTATCTGCGTCTACGATTAAATTCCTGACCATACTTGAGTCATACGTATCCCACGAAGATTGAATACTGCTTTTAATATTCAGCGTAACTACATTATTCGCCAACTTAGTAAAATCTCTCAATATTAGGTCTCGCCATGCTTATTACCCCGACAATAACACTTTAAGCACATTGTCGATCAACAATCAATTGACAACTAATTAATCATTAAATACAACCTCAATTCAAAGCGCTAAATGCTATCTGAACTTTCCCCGAACTTTCTCGGCTGATCTACTGCTATCCATATCGAGCCAATAATTCTATACCCCAAAACAACTATATTAAGAATCCTCACAACCTCCTTATTACAATTTTAAAGAGTTCATTTAGGAAAATTCAATAAAAAGTCAGCCTCCAACACCCTTTTGGCTTGATAATCACCCATTGTCTATCGATACTCGAATAACATTTCTGTACCATAATAAATTCAAGATCTAAAAGTCAATAAAAATCCATAAAATTAAACTCTTCAAACTCAAGAAATATCTCAAAAGATTTGATCTTTTTTCTTACAGATATGATGAGGATGATGAGGAGAAGAAAATCCACAACTTTGTTCTTGAATTTAGGCGACGATCGATGAGAGAAATGGAAAAAATTTCAAGGGGGAAAATGGAGAGAGCATTTCGGCCATGGAGGGGAAATAAGAAGGTTTTGGATGAGGATGAAGATAGTGGTGGTAGGTGAGATATTTAGAGGGGAAGAAATTTAAGTTCCGTTTGGTTTCGGTTAATTTTACACCCATGGCTTAAATGCACCAGCGGCTTAGATTTAATTTATTATTTATTCCCGAGGCATATATTACTACTCATCACCATACTCATCTCGATATATCGATATTATTCCAAAATTATTTATACTATCTCGGGTCCGCACAAGGCGAAATATACCACCCGGCCGACCGATTTGTTGAATTCTCGCTCTCGACTTGAAATTTTTAATTTCACCCACAGAAATACTCCACGAGAAACTTATATACTATCAACATAATATTGGTAAGGAGCGGGTTATTTCATGCATCTATTCGATTACAGCTAACGGTGTTATGCGATGTTGTTGCCTATTGCATTTATGGTAACTATAATGCCAATGATGACATGCTATCTGAGGTTATTTGTGTTGCCATTTGCATTTCTGTTGTTTGCCTATTTCTGCATTTCAGTTGCAGATTTATGTTGTGTTGCCTATTAATCTATTATAATGTCAATGATGACATGCCTACTGACTACTCACGAGGTTATTTGTGTTGCCTATTAATCAATGATGCCATGATACATTAGCGTTATTTGTCTTTGCCCGGTGTTGCCTATTCTGCATTAGTTACCTATTCTGCATTTATGGTAACTAAAATACCAATGATGACATAGTATTCTAAGGTTAATCTGTTGCCAGTTGTGTTAGGTATAAAATGATTTTCATTATATGGGTTTATCCATTCTTGTATCCAAATGGTAACGAAGCAAAAATGTATCAAGCGGAATTGTCGAACAAGTTATCCTCCTTGTTTAAGCTCACATGAGCAGTCGGCCCTCGAAATTCCCCAAAATAATCAACAAAAGCGGTACTTTAAGTTGAGGATGTTACGGATTGGGGAAGAGAACTTTTTAGCAGGCGTTCCTAGAAGCTGATGATGGAATAGTAATAATGCATCGGATCTCGAGTGTGCTTGGAGAGGTTCCATTGAAATGTCTGAAGGGATTAAGTTTGATGTATTAAGCTTGGTGGATGGTAATGAAGCCAAATATCCCTATTCTTTCTAGAATGGCGAAAAGATATTCTCTACATTCGGTTATAAGCTGTTGCTTGGAATGGAAACTTTAGTGTGGGCAAGCGGTAATTGATCCTAAAGGCATCTATAAAAAAACTGACTTAGCGGTTGAGATGCTTCTTTGTGGAAACGATTGGAGTGAAAAGAGAGATCATGGTGAGAAGAAGGTCGTAGACAAAGCATTGTAAGTTGAACATTATCTCTTAATGTGTTTTATTATGTATTTTTTGGTATTCTAATTGATTTAACTCTTCTTGTGTAGCTTGAGTATCGATTGGATGACCACTTTTGAATGTCATTTTGGTAAGCGAAAATCTGTGACTTCAACCGCGACAGCAATGAAATCTGTTCTACTTAGTACTTACAGCCTATGATGAATCTATTCTGAGGCTTCTTTATTAAATGTAAAACATTTGTCCAACTATTTTGTTATGATGTAATGTTGTATCTTGTATGTTTATGCTCGTACCATTACTCTGATTTACTTACATTTTTAAGTAATTTTTGTAATGATAAAATGTTTAAAGCGATTTAAGTAATTTTCTTGTTAGTTATTTTAGATGGATACTTTTCGGTTTTGAATGGATACTTTTCGGTTCGGTTTTGGATACTTTTACTCGGTTTGTCGGTTTGAGGATACTAAGCCGAGGGGTAGACGGTTATCCTTGATTCTAATCGGATCGATTACGGTCCTTTTTTTCACCTAAAAATGTATCCCATTTGGATTACCCAATAGTTTTATAGGGTGGATAGGTAATTCACTTGAAGGCAATGTAAGACTAGAGGGAGTAATAGGATTGAAAAGAATTAATCCTGAATATCGATGAGTTACAGTTCGGCTGGAGTGCGTTCGAACATAACGTTCAATTAGGCTTCAATCCTCAAACCTCAAAATAAAAAGCTCGGCTCGAGTTCGAGGTTAACATTCATTTCGATTTAGTTCGTTTTTTTGACGGATTCGAAAAACTCGGTCGAAATCTTAGTGAATTTAATAGCAACTTAAACAATTTAGGAACATTACTAAATAGTATAGTCTAGCCAAAAGCTGAATGCTGGGTAGTAAAAATATTACGGTCCCAAACTCGCAAAGCCAAAATGCAAATCTCCATAAGAAATAACTAAATAAGTAACATTAGGATCAGATAAGGGTTTCTTCATCAAGAAAAAGTTCGATGTGCCATGGCATGGCTGCAAACACCCATGGAGTTCCCCTGCCAAGTGCCAAGTATCAAGTAACCCATGACTGCAAACACCCACGGAGTTGCTATGCCAAGTTACGTGTCGGATCAATTTGCCTGTTTTATAAGCTCACAAAAAGTATCATCATCGCCTTAAAAAAGCAGGAGAAATGAAAACATCCCTACTTCATAGTACAAAAAACCTCAAAGAATAGATAATGTAATATAGTAAAACTGCTCTAAAAGCCTCTTTAAGTACTGAGTACTAAACAACGAGCTCAAACAGAAACAAAAAGTAGTGCAAAAAAGTATTTTCCATGAACTTGTATCTCCCCATAGTAGATTTGCTAAACCTGACTACGGACGGCCCACAGATTGATGAAAGAACAAGGCCTTGTAATTAGTTGTAAGAAATTTTTAGGTCTCAATACAGAGCCTTTTAGATTCTTGATCAACTCCTGCTTCACTATCGTCCAATTCTGGGTTATGGGAGTTTTCTGTTTCGACCTCACCTCTTTTTCTCTGAGGGATGACCGCGAAGAATGAAGTTTTCCAGTCTTTTGTTTCCAAATACTTTAGGAGTATCTCCATCACTTGATTCACAGTAAGGACCTGTGCATTACAGGTGCAATTAGTGCGACTTTAAGCTGGTCTCAACTCTCAAGCTCATCTAATATTCTCAAAATGGATGTTCCGGAGTTACCCATTTTCCCCTCTGTATGCATGTATCGACTCATAAAGGTATTAAAAAGGCAGAAAGAAAAAGAGACTTCAAGTATAAAGATTCCGTAACAGCAAACAAACATTAGATTCTCATAGATTAAATACAGATAGTTACCGTTCAATATAGGGAGTACACATTAGGTGCTTCAGCATAAAACATGAGCATTAACTTGAGTGGAGAAACTTATCAAAAAAACATAAGTGGAGAAATTTCAAAACATGATACTTAAGGAGCCCCTGGTAGGTATGCTCCACATATGATAGTATAAATTTAAATAAATCGATGCTCTGGTAAGTACTTCACATGTGCAAATCTAAGATGTAAAGTATGAACCATTTAATATGATTATCTTGTCAGATAGTACATCTTTAAGTTCTAAATAAACCTATAACATGCATGACACTTTTCGTGTACCCGGCATGCTAAAAAATCTTATATAAGTTTTGTTCGTCACTAGTTCTTCGATAATAAAAAAATAAAAATTGGGTGAAGAGAAAACAGTCCAACATAACTTGCTAAGTGAACAAATTGCCGCAAGTCACACAAAAAACGCAACTCACACAAAAAATGGCTGTACAATTAAATAACTAAGGTCTAAGAGAAAGGTGCTACCTGAGAACTAGACATCTTCAGGAAGTTCCCAATTGGGAGTTTGGCAGTCTGGATCCCCTGTTCTTTGGCCTTATTCTGGGTTATCCCTTTAAAACGATTCCTATCTACCAGACCACCTATTATATACACCTTAGTATGATCAAGTTCATCCACGGTGGTTTCTGAGTCTGCTGTGAGATATACAAGATTTTCCTTTTGGTCTTGAAATGATTCGATATATGACCGGCTCTCCTTTTCAATTACCCATTTATCAAATCCTGGAAGTCGTTGCAACTGATTATGTGTTTCCCCCAAACAACCAGTCAACCAAAGATGAGCAGGAGTTGTGCATCTCCCGTTTACAGCATAACAGTACATAATCTGCATGAGCAACAGTAAGCTTATTTATAAAAATCTGGAGAAGATACCACCAGATGATTTAGGTATTCAACTGTAACATATAAAAGACTGTATTTTGAATGATAAATTGATAGTAACCTACAATCAAAATAAAGTATCACTAACAATCAAGGCCAGTAAGGAACAATCCTGACCACGGATACTTCATTACTGAAAGGAACTGTGAAACATGAACAAGTCTCTGAATGTACACAGAAAGAACCCAAAACAGAATTCATGTCAGATAATCCATGGGGTTTATATGATATCTCTGAAAAGGTTGAAATGTAATTACATATCACTATAAAGTGTAAATGCTTACCAGAAAATGCTGATCACATCATGTAGTTCAATTAAGTAAGTAATATTGAACATACATCTCTGAAAATGTGGCATCTTAACACAGCTAGACAGTCTATGAGAGACAAATTTGTGTTACAAGTAGTGTTTAGCTAAGTTTTTCTGACAGGTAGTTAGTAATTACTAATTAGATAGAAGTGTTGCGCGGAATTGGGGGAGTGGATTTGGTGCAGACATTGAGAGCAATGGATCAGCCAAAAGAAAAAAGATGTAGTGCAAACAAGGGCAATTACCCACCAAAGAAGATCATAATACATGCAGGATGATGCCCCTGTAAATTTGGGTTGCATTTGTCAGAACAAACAAATAACGGGACAAATGTTGTCAATGTGGAGTCTCGTTTATCGAAATCTGTGCACCATGAAGACATAAGCCATATGGACCAACTGAGCCTGATGATGTTTCTAGTTTTCCCCAGCGCTTTCCACAGCCAGATACAGTTCAATTTACCACATGTATAGTCTAAAAGGTTTCAAGGAGGCAGCATCATGAAGACCACCAAATCACCCACTATCTCATGTGTATTATTCTCCTCACAGAACGCAAACACGAAAGTTTTGCCTTATCAATTGCCATCCACATAGATGAATAGTGTAATTTAACTGATAATATTTAATTTAGGGAGTGGGTATGGAATCTGTGTGTTTGAAATCGATAGGATTGCAATCTCAGAAATTGAAATTAAATGATTTATATCACTTTTGGAATTAGACTTTACAAATCCACTTTAAGTTCCCCGAAGAAAAATTCATTGTGGAATGATGAATGTATTAAAAAACCTCACCCTGTTTACCCATCAAATCAACTTTAAACGATTTCAACTACGATTTTCAAATCCATCCATCCAAACATTACATACCATACAAATGTAAAAAAATGTCAAACATCAACATCTTCTAACAGAGGGGACAAATTTAGAGGAACAAGAACACAAGAAAAAAGAAGAATACGAGATACTGAAATACGCAAGATACCACTATCTAGTATCTACAACTTAACATCTAATTTTATGTTGGCTATAAATTACATTGTGCATATCAGCATATGCCCTATGTGATTATGTTTCAATATTAGATTCAAGAAAACGAAACAAACACACAATTTTTAACACAAGGCCATAGAAACACACCAAAAGAAATACGGAGTAGTATATAATGATAACAAAAAATGCCATGAAAACAAAAGCATATATGATCTGAGGATAACAATCGGACATTTCCATAACCTACTAACTCAAATGCTTCCTCCATCCCAAAAAAATTAAATTTCCTATTGTTGAAAATTGAAATTAACAAACTTCAAGGTCACAATTAAAACACATAGCATTGACTTGAATAAAAATTAACATGTTAATAAGAAAGAACATTGCAAAACTAGTATTCCGTCCTTTTTTAAAAGTTATCCTTCTAGCCATTTGCACATAGATTAAAAAAAAATAGTCAAAAACTATATGAATGTTGTAGAATGATAATTAATTGAAGCTATATCATTGGTTAATTAATAATTTGAAGAAAAAAATTAGTCAAAAAACACATTTAAAATATAAAAGTGATTTTGAAACTAAAAATATAGGCTAAAACAACAACTAAAGAATATATATTTTTATCAAATATTATACACCTTATACAAAAAGAGATAATGAAAGATTCTAGCGGTTGAACTATTGTCCTTCTCCTTGAGGTTGGAATCTCATTCTAGGGAGGGGTTGGGAACTACTCCCTCTGTTCCTATTTCTATTTAATTGATCTTTTTTCTTGATCATATAGAATTTCAATGCAACTTTATCTTCATATTTCCATTTTATTCTTAAATAAAGTATTTTTATCTCCATGATCAACTAAAATATTTTTTTACAAATTAATTTTTATAAATATTAGAAATATTATTTAACACCTGATCAACTAAATTGAAAGGAAGGGAGTATTAAAAACCTTATATATAGAAATAGATAATAGAATGGCAATGGTATAAGGGTTGAGCAACAATCCTTGATAATTGAGTTCAAGGATTCTAATCTCATTGGAGGAAGGAAGGGCGTCGGGAATTATAGTTAAGGGGAGGGGTCGGGAATTATTATAATCCTTAACTATCGAAAAAAACACAGTGTACATAAATGATTAAAGTTCCCAAATAAAAAATGTACCTGCTGAGAGAGACTACTGATCTGAGAAGCGTTCATAAGGGGAGAGAAGTCAAGGTCCAAAACAATCTTAAGCCCCTTTTGTTTAGCATTATTCAACCTCTGAAGCTTCATGTCTTTGTGAGAAGCCCTTTGCTCCATTCGCTCTTTCCTTAAAGCCTTCCTTGATTCAATAAGAAGAGTCCTTTCTTCTTCATTCTTACAAGCATCAAGCTTCTCCAACCATTCCTTCTTTTTCCTCTCAGCCTCCTTCAGCTTTTGCTCTTTCGCAAATTCTTTCTTTTGGGCTTTCTTCACTTGGTAGCGTTTCTGTTTCAGCAGCCTTTTTTGGGCTTTTTTTGAGACTGCTACCACTTCGGATTCCTCCTGCTTGTCCCCACACTTTTGGTTGGATGTATCCATTCAAGGGAGATTCAATTTGCTTGAGGGTTAGGGTTTGATTTTTAAACCGTTTGTTTTGGGGGAATTTATTCATTTTCTAAAAATAATTTGAAACCTCACAAATAGATTTTTTTCATTTTAATATTAAATTATTATTTTTCAAAAAGTCACCAAATTAAAACTCTCTTACATAAAAAAAAGTAGGTTGATGGAGATTTATGTAATTATACAAATTATATTAACATCATGCTTACATAGTTACAAACCGTTAGATCATATATAACTATCATATTTGATCGGAGGATTTATATATAAAACGGGGACATTTAAAACATTTCACAATTTTTTCATTAACTAATACACATTGCATGCAATGTTTGTGGGGAGTGGTTACATGATTTTACTTGAACTAAAGAAAAAGTATAACTATATCATTTATAAGTACCATGCTTACTAAATTATGTAAGCTCCTGAATGAGATTCGTTGATGGAGTATTTAACCCTTAATATAAATAGTTCACATCAGCATGTTTTCACTCAATTCTCTATACGCTTTTCATAAATCATCAATTGATACACAAGTATTCTCTCTAAACAAAATCCAAAATAGTTTCTACAACTTGAAAAAAATTCGGACTTCCTATATGATTTTCTATTTTTTGTTGTAAAATCGTTATCAATAACCCATTGCGAGAGAGAATCTAATGAACATAATTTATCAACATAAGAAGATTCATAAATTAATTTTGAGAATTGAATATATATCATAATTTTACTTTTTATTATTTAATTGTTTGTACAGTTGGAAGCCACTCACATCACATCACCAACATATATGATGACAAATTACAAATGATTGTCAATGAATTAGTACTATAATTACAAAAGAGTGAATCAGACCAAAGTACCAAACAATGTTGCGGCGAGCGATTGTCCCACTTGCACCATTTACAATTCGCTAATAATGTATGATTACAATGATTTAACGGGTTTTCTATTACAGGACTATTGACTATAATTGGACTCTCTACAACTTTCGTCAATCTGGTGGATATGGTTATCTTGAACAAATGTTGTTGTAATCGTTCTTTTCTTGTTCGTCTAGCGGGTGCGGAAAGGTCTGGTCTGTCAATGTTCCGCGGGTCCAGAATCTCCTCAGCCGTCGGACCTGAAAGTGTGACCGCGTAGAGCGATCACAAACACTCCGACGATCAAGTCAGCAAATAAGAATTTGGAATTAAAGAGAGAATGTACTAGTAGTGAGATATTTATAGGCAAATACTATGAGTGTCATGGTACACTCTCTCTCTATAGGATCATGTCACTTGTCAATATCTTGTATACCTTCAGAATCATGAAGCCTTATCCATATGAGCCCATTAACAAGATAAGTGAGCCAAATATAGTATATATATCATTGTCCTTTCAGTGAATGGTTGAAGTGGAAGAGAATGATCATTGATCCATTTGATGACCGAAAACCGTTCAATGAATAATACTCTCCCAGATAAATATCAAGTGCCAGAAGAATACCGCGGTTTTGACAAATACCGCGATTTTGACTTAAGGCAACCTCTGGAACCATGATTTAGTAAGCAGTTGACTCCATCCTTATGGAATAATAAACCTGTCTTGTACACGTGTCCCTACCTCGCAGATCGTGACCCGGCCCATTGGGTTCTAAGTCCTATAAAAGGTATTTTATCACATTATTGTACTTTACTTTTTTTTAGCAACCCCAACTGTTCATCTTCTCTGTAATCTTTCCTCTGCAACTGTTCATCTTCTCCCTACTCGATACTCTTTTTCCGAAAACCGTTCACCTTTTCCGATCACCTTCTGCCTCTTACGGTATGTGGCTAATTCTTTTGCAATCGTGACCCAGCCCATTGTGGTGTCTCTCTATTTTTTTTTGTCACCTCCCCGAGTATAAATACAAGGGTTTTGAGGTTTTTTGCAAATTTGAGACCGAAAGTACTTCTGCATTAGTGTAGATATGTCTCTGGGTGTGTAAATGTGTGGGTGATGGGGTTATTCTGAAGGGATGTTCTTTATTGCCCCAGATCTTGAATGATTTATGAGTTCTATCCGATTTCTCTGTTGGGGTTTTGTGAATTTGTGAGGGACTATAAATTTGAAGGTTAATTAAAGTCCCCATTCTGTACTTTGATGTGTTTGGGTATCGATCCTGGAATATTTTAGGGATAACTAACTAAATTTATGTAGGATTTAGGGTTGGGATATGAACAGTCGAATGTTCTTGGAGCGCTTTTCTTTTTCCCCAAAAAGTATCGGTATTTTGGTTCAAGATTCCTATAATCTTTTAATTTATTCTTTAACCCGCTGTCTTATAATGGTGCAGACATGATTAGCGGTCCCAATCAAAGGTCCTCTTCCATTCCTCAAAGGCCGGACTCGCCTGTCCTGGTAATAGATCCCGAAACCCTTGGTTTTTATAGACTTTATACGGCCATTGGTGCTGAAGTTACTGTGGGCGACTTGAGCTTTACTCCCAATCATGACCCCTTTGCTAATATGGCCATTCCTCAGGATGTGGCAGAGAATATCGCGAGGTCGCTGAATGACGCCCAAGGTGAGGGGTCTATTCCAACCACCGAGGTGTTTTCTATAGAACCTTTGGCGGTTCGCCATCCTGAAACTATCGGGGAGAATCCTCCTTCAACCCATTCTTCTATACCAACAGCTCCTCCATCTACTCATGGGGCGGGTGTATCATAGACCGGGGCACCCGCTGTAAACACAGGTGATCCTCTACCCGTTGTTCCTACTATAATCCGCGACTCTCTACCTGTCCCCTTTTCCTTCGAAGATTTAGATAACTTTAGACAATACTTTTCCATACCCCCTTCGGTTGAGATGCGACTTCCCGTGGAAGGGGACATGATTTTTAAACCGCGGGTTGATCCCTCTCAAAGCGAAGGTCCCTTTTCCGCTGGTTGGACCGATATGTATATAGAGTCGATGTCTTACAGCTGTAGATTTCCCTTTTCTTCTTTTGTAAATGACTTATTGTTAACAATAAACCGTGCCCCAGGGCAAATACGCCCTAGCGGGTGGCTAGAGATTACCATTTTCATAGTAGCCTGTAGGGTAGTCCATATAAATCCCAATGTAGACCTATTTTTTAGTTGCCATAATGTCTCCCACTCGGGGTGGCTTACTTCCTTTCCGGCCAAGCGGAACTGGAACATTTTTGCGGATCCAAAGATTGATAAGATCGCTGAAGATTGGTGGCATACGAAGTGGTGCTTCTTGAAGGGTGGCATGAATGAGGCGATCCCTAAGATGTGGGTTCTTTTGGGGGATGCCATGCCTAAGAAGATACCTACCCTGGTCAAAGCTCAACTTGAGACGTTGAAGCAAGTGTTTGACAAACCGTTGCATTATAAGATTTTCTATGAAGAGGGAGTCCTTATCCAGGCGTTTTTTATTCAATCCAAAGAATATGACCCCACCTTGGTGCCTCCAGTCTCTTGGGGTATAACCTTATAGCATGATTATTTGTTATATAATTGTTTAGTATTTCCGCCTTTTTCTTTTGGGATTTTATTAACACCTTTACTTAAGTGGTATGATGTTCTTTAATAATGGCCCAAATGATGCGTAGAGCCTAAGAATGTCCCCTTTTCTACACGTAAGGGCGAGCCAACACTATTCCATAGCACTGGTGAGCACACTATTCAGTTTCAGCTATTCACCAATTTATCGAAAGCGACACTATGCCCCGGGCGGGTCAGGGTCATCGCGACTCCACTCTACGGAAGAAGCAAGATGCTTTCCAAGCTTCCGCATTTAATCTTAGAACGGTGGCTATCGGATTATAGCCTGCCACCTATAACCTTCCTCCTTCATTTCCTTTGATTTAGGAATCGCCCAACTTTTCTTTTCTTTTTTTTCTTTCCGGCAATGTGCTTTGAACGCCAGTCATTCTTGGTCTGTAGATCGGATGCTCTGACAATGCGCTGCGGTTGAAGCGCTGCGGAAGAAGAGCGAGCCCTCGTGACTTCGTGTTCAAGAACTTATCCGTAAGAACGGCTTCAGTGGGGAAAACGAGAGGCCAAAGACCTCCGGACGCGGGTTCGGCGAGGCATGAGTCAGAACAAATAAAGAGGCTGAAAAGCTTGAGTTCTTCCACACACCCGCTTGGAGGCCGAGAATGGGGTCACCAGATCAAAAACACCCAAAGGATGGCCGACTTCTCCAAAAAGAGGGCGGATTTACACAACCCTGTAAGTTCTCAAAGTCATGAAGAAAGCCAAGTTCCGGACAGATTGAAGAGAATCCAATTTACTACCATTTGAGGGTTTTGTGAGGGAGGTCAGTAAGGACGCTGGCTTCATCGCTTATTCCGCTTACCAGACTTACGTAGAGGCGTAATCCTATGATCAGGGATAATTATCGCGAGTTCATCTAGCCTATGACGTAAGAGGCTCGCTAACCGCAACCTCACGCCCCTTAACCCCGGTGAAGCAGGATGCAAGAGCCCCTTCCGGCCGTTGAGCAAGATAGATAACTTTGATTTTAATCTAGATCAAATATTTGTTTTCTCTGCTTGTAACTTTATGATAACAACGCGGCATGAATATCATGCTATGTTTTAAGTCGCCTAACCTATCTTGCTTGCTTTTTTTACTTCATGAATTTCACTCTCGTGCAACTTCATGAATTTCAATTTCTCAGACAAGAGCTTGTTCTTCGTAGCCGCTTCCCACATGCTGCCGCTTCAAATGAAAGCCAAGCTTCGGTGATTACCTCGCCTCAGATAGCGGTCTTCGGTCTTAAGAGGAGACACTAATACATTCGTGGTCAAGCCAGCGGTTTTACCCGGTTTGCAGCATGCTTATAAGAGTTTTATTCCCTAATCGCCACAATGTAATTTCCGCTTGGGCTCTTATTTGAGGACCGACGAATGATCAGTTTGTCTTTGGTCTGGAATTATACTTTCTGGATTAGCATGCCACATGTAGTCAGAAGGCTTCTCAGAGCAATTTTAACATATAACATAAGAAGAGAACAACCTTTTATTAATGGTTCAAACTCCGGAAAGAGTATTTTCCCTTTTTGTAGTTACAGATCCCTGGGGCGTTTACACATATAATGACACAATTTAGAGGCGCCACAGTTCTAGGAACTTCTTTGCCATCTAAGTCTTCTAGTTCATACTGGTCCTATGACCTCTTCACCCGATAATGGTCCCACTCTGGGCTCAATTTGCTTTGTTCTTTCGGGTTGGCTCACCGAACATAACCACAATACCAAGTCTCCCTCGAATTTAAACTGATGATTTTAACCCTTCGGGTTATAGGTCTCGAGCCATTAGTTGTTTGTACTTAAGAGTCTGTAAAGAGCCTCAATCTCTCAGCCTATCCACATGTTGAGGTATTCTTTCAACCGCCGTCAGTTTCTCCTTCAAACTCGATTTGTCTATAAGCTGGCAATTACTGCAGCACTGCCTGGCCCCTATAGACTAGGCTGGAAAGGATCCCTCCTGCTTGATTTGGTGTAAATAGAAGCGATTATAAACAGCTTGCAACTCTTCGATCCAGCTCCTCCTCCATACCACTTTGCAATATATTCTTTTTGATGCCTTTGAATATAATTCGGTTCATGACCTCCACTTGCCCATTGGCCTGAGGGTAATAGACTGGAGCAAATCGATGTTCTATCCCAAATTTTTCACAGAAATCCGCCAAGACTTGTCCTTCGAATTGGGGACCATTATTAGATACCGCATTCCACTAAACCGCGTGAGTATGTTTTTCCATAAGAACGACTTCACTCCTAGTTTGCCAGGCTACCTCCACCCATTTTCTGAAGTAGTCAACCGCTGGCAATAGTATACCCGCCTCCTCCTTGGGCCTTGTGTAATTTTCCTACCAAATCAATTCCCCACATAGCAAAGGAATGGACTCATTGGTGTGCATTGAAGTGGGCAATTGGGGAGCATTCCTATCTCACCGGCAAAAGATCACACTTCTTCACATACGTAGTAGCATCTTTAACCGTGAGCGACAATAATACTCGCCGCGTGGTTTTGATTACTAGCGACCGCGCTCCAATATGACTTCCACACCATCCTTCGCGGTATCTCATCCAACACACGGGAATATCTCGTAGAAACGCAACTTAATAGCTGCCCATCCCATGATTTCCTCAGATAGCCTGCCCAGTACAATATACTGAGATCGCCAGTTCGATCTTCGATTCCACGCCGTCCTTTAGGTAATCTCTAATTCGCTTAAGATATTAAGATTATAGGTCCGCCAATCAACTACATTGGAGCACATTATCCTTTCTACCATTTCTTCTTGATAAGTCGGGTCGGCCATGCACTCAACATATACCCTTCCGGCAATTACTGTGACATGCGCGCGAATCGATAAAGGGTCAGCTTTTCTATTCCCTCAAGCCGGGAATATGTTCAAATAGAATTCTTGAACTTTTGGGATATCTGCATGCCTTGAGTGATATTTCATCAGTATTCTTCACCCCACAGCCTTTTAATGTGGTCTATCACCGCCTTGCAGTCCCCTTTAACCAGCTAGCTCTTCTATCCCCTACGGATTCAATTAATTTCAACCCGGTAACTATCGTTCATATTCAAATTAGCTATTCGTAAGGTGGAAGTTGAACCCAAGGCATATTCCATGGTTTCTCGAGGTCCCACAATCAAACTCGCGCCCGCTCCCTTGATCATTACGAGCCCCATCTACAACAGGGTCCATTAAGGCCTGATTGCATGCATTTATAAGAATGTAATTGAATGATTTGCGGCCCGGGAATGTACTCCAAGTAATGCAGAAATCAATGAAAATTGATTCCTTTATTATGCCCGTCATGACAATTGTGTAAAGAATTCATTTACCGTGGGTTGGTTAAATGTGATTACTAAACTTAGTGCGTTCACTTTAAGAATCAGATATTACTAAAGCAAGTGGCTCTCGTGATTGCTAGATCTTACTCATTAATCGTTATAATAATAGTAATTGGTCAAATTATTATTATTATACAACTTACTATTATCTCGAGCCTATGTCATACATTATTGGCTGCTGTCATGGAATTATATTTCATGTATGAAATTAAACTACATTTGTTAAATTGATAGTTGATTGTAATCAACGAATATTCTCAATTGAGATTTTTACATTAATAATGTAAAATATAAATTGGATGAACCCGAATGAATTAATTAGTCAATTAAATTAATTCGATAGTTAGTTGGGCTTGTTAGTAACTTGTTAGTTACTATTAACAACTTGTTAGTGTTTGATTTTACTTAACGGTTTAATTAAATTTAACGGGTCGCTCATTAAGCTTATTCGGTCAAAGTGAAGTTAATTTTATATAAGTTAAGCTTATTAGGGGTTTTTATCATAATTTTTATGAAATGAAACCTAGCCTCCTCCATATTTTCTCTCTAATGGCCGAAATATTCAAGAGAAGAAATGAAATTCATCTCTTGATTTTTCATCCAATTCAATCCATGTTCTACAGACGAAAAGTAAAGATTCAACCTCAAAAGGGACCAACTAGAGGCACTACATTTGAAGTGCCCAACGATGGAATTCAAAGGAGGCTTCGTGAAAGATTTGTAGATAGACTTCCGCTGGCATATCTGTAAGTACTCTCATATTCATATAAGTCATTATATGAATTTTAGATTAATTTATATCATTTTGAGGATCCGGGATATATGAATTTTGTATTTTATCACAATAAAATTCATACTAGATTCTAATAGTGGCCTCAGAGCATACTCAAGTTTGATGTATTTTATCTAATTTGATTTGTGTGTCAATGTAGTTGTTAATTAATTAGATTGATTCATGATTTGTATATTCAATCAAGTTATTATATAATATGAAAATCAACCCATTTTTATATATATATATCACACGGCTGAATCATCATTTTATTATATTGATTTTGATGATTTGTGATTGGTTTAATTGTTTCATGAATTGAAAGGGATTAAAATTGATTAGTTTGCATTTTTAATTTGAGATAGAATCGTTTTGGATTTTACAGAGCGGGTTAAATTTTTTGGAAAATTACGAAATTAAATCTGTGTGTTCATGACCCTTAGAGGTGCATCCCCGATTTTGTCCAGAATTTTTGAATTTTATAAGTATTCCAAAAAATTTGTTGAATTTCTGGACTGTTTTGGGTTTTATCAAAAAACTAGAAGTGTTTTTGGTACAATTCCAATTAGACGTGTTCAATAATGATATTGTTGATGTTCAAGTTGAATCCCAGAATTTTTGAATTTTGTAGACCCCCCAAATCATTTTTACAAAAGTTGTAATTAACTGAAAACCGAAAATTGAAATGAATTACCAAATGAGTCGCCGAACCAAGGGCCTCGCAGACAGAAGCGCCGTCCGTGCCGAATAGCACGCCCGCCAATTCTATCTCACCGGCCGACACGCACCAGGCGGCGCGGTTTAATCGCGGGTGGCCTGAAAGTCGGGTCGTGACGGGCCGGTTCGTTTGGTCCGCTTTTAAAAACCCTAAACGATTTTATGTAATTATTTTGGTTTTAAAATTATTGGTACTATTAATTTCTAGTTTTTAAATGTTAAATCATAAATTTTGTAATTAAGATGATTGAATATATATCTTGAATGGCATTAAATTTGATTTATATTTCCCTTTCATAATTATTTTCATTAATTGATAATTTTTGAAAATATTTTCATGGTAACTTTTAAATTTTGAATTTTGGAGTTGATTACTTGTAAGTAATTATTCCATGATTTAAGTGGTTGGTAATTATTGTAATAATTATCATTAATCATATGTGTATATATTTAAATTGAAAATTTACATTAATTGATAATTAATTGTAAAATAATGGATAATTAATTAGTCAATTATGAACACATTTATTTTCATTTCATTTAATATATATGATATTAAGTGCATTTATTTATTTTAATGTTTTTCCTATATATATTGTTATGGAATGGAAATGGTATTTGGGGATACGAATCTATTTATTTTACTTTATTTACTGCTGCATCGAAAATGTCAGGAACGACTTCATCGAGCTCTAATTTCTTTTTATTCTTGTATTTACCCACAAGCCTCGCGTGATGTCTAAGTTAAGAAGTAGTAGTATGTACCGCCGTAGGTATCAAGATAATATTTCATAAAGACGGCACTGGGAGAATCTCTGAGATTTCAAGGAGTCAAGAATACAAACCTGTACTCTAAATTGTCAGAATAGACTTATGTTAGCATTTCACCCCCTTGTTAAGTAGATGTAATAGACCGAAATATATCATATCTCCTAAATGTATTATTTATTTACGTAGTTTTTAAACGCCGGTCTCATAACAGAATTGACTAATCTAACTCTAACATGTTTCACTTATTTAAAAATATTATTAATTACAAACACTTATTGAAATTGGATTCTAACCCCAAAATATATTTCATTTTTTCACCTTAATCTCCATCACTAAATTAATCTAAAGTCTAAACATACAGATAATCGGTCAGTGCTAATGCTTAATGCTATTAGAATCAATATTTACTTCTCTTAAATAAAGAAAAGATTGAAATATCATTCTCAACTGCTGCTTGAACCCATGCTAATGCTTTCTTGTCTTCCAAATTATTATGACATATCTCAGGCAGTCCCAATCTAGTTTTCCTTTGAGAATTTTGTTACGAATTTTGTGCATAATACATGTTCAAGAAATTATATCAAGCATACTATTCTATTCATCCAAAGTATTTTGTGCCTCAAGAATTTTGTTAAGAGTTTTGTGCAGAATTTTGTTTCACCAACTTCAAATAAAATATTTTACACAAGAGATTATATCAAGTATATTATTCTATTCATCCAAAGTAACATATTGTGATGGCGTACGAGGCATCAAGCTTTGATAATGAGAAAGTCTTGATGATAATGCATTGGCTAAATGAGCTACATCGGTGTCACGAAAGTGGATCCACAATCGATCTATCGGTGGAAGCAGACATCCAGAGAACATCTTCATCTGTTTCCAAGAAAATATGAATTACGAAGTGCATCTCATATCAACATAAAATATTACTCGTAATATTTACTACTAAAAATTATGTTTCATTAAACGAAAAAACTTACCCATATATAATGATTGGTATCATGTAAGTATCCGATGATGATTTCTGGGTCAACACGTGGAACTGGAACTGGAGTATCAGTTGTCGATACTAATGGAAGAAAAGTGAAAGAGTAATTTAAGGATGAAAATATCACAAACGGTCGTTGGTAACATGTAGCAACAACAGGACCAATCGCACCTCCACTCATCCATTTCTCAAGTGGAGCATCTTTAGTTCCAGAATATTGTACATTTTCAAGAAAATGTTCAACATTATTGGGAACGTCCAAAACACATGCTTGTCTATACAATTCAAGGCGGCTACTAATTTCTTCATATAAATCTATTCAAACGTGCACCCATGCTTCCTCAGTCCCATATATCTCTCTCGCAATTGGTCTATATCCACAATTTTCATCGCCTTTTACACTATGCCACTAATTAATAAATGGTGCAATAAATCTTGTTATTTGATTGAAATATGGAAATGCACGACCTGATGGGACTTGTGTTCGCTCTGACTCATTCTCTTTTCCTTGGCATATGAATGAGAAGTCTTATTCCCTTATTTAGGACTTGAGTTTGAAATATTATTTTCTCGGGTCCACTACTTTTTGGTATTCTTGTGGGCGATCAAATTCTCGAATTCTCGCTTGAAACTTTTTATCTATGTGTACTCCCATCGGCGATCTCTTGTAGTAGAATCCTTCTTCGATCTATTCGACGCTGCTTTCACCGCCGCTCGTTTCAACTCAAAGGTCATAATGGAATTGCGACCTCTTTTAGCTTCTCTACAAATCTCTTCTTGACTTCTAAACCTTTGTTTTTAATATGGTCAAATAACTCATCAATTTCGTCATGGATCAAACTTTCTTCATCAAGTGATTCCTCTTTGACTCTAGTCTCCATGTCTAGAGTTCTCCAATAGTTGTGAATGATAGAAATAGGAATTCCAGAATTTGAATATTTAAGCATTTCATGCACACAAGGAAAACCATGAGACTTCCTCAACATACAAACACACAAATTTGGACCAAGTATAGTAGAGACGATCTTCTTCGACTCATGATACAATATTGAGAAAGTTTTCAGAGAAACTTTACCTTTTAACTTATGAAACAATCGGGTGAAAGCATACTTGGGGAATCGGCAACGTGATTGTTCAAATTTTGATTTAAGCTCAAGGACACGCAACTTAACTCCCATGTTAATCCTCTCCAAAATATAGTCATATGCACCACAAGCAGTTCCGATATTACTCTTCAGTGCTGCATGCTCACTTTCCACTCTACAATATATCAAAACATGATTGATTATCTATCTTTTACATGGTATACAACTAGTATGACAATGCTTTTAATAGTAAGTATACCGGGCTTGTTGTGTAATTCCAAAGTAAGCTGCTCACCGTCTATGTTTAAACACCTTTGTACGATACTTGTTTAGCAATGTATCCTACATATTTCAACAATTGAGGTAAATATATATATTTCGCATTTAAATTCATCCCAACATTTCTCATATTCAGTCACACTATTAGAATTTAAGAGACGCGTCCAAGCAATTTTAAAAGATGTGGCAAGATCCTTATTCCTAGTTAGCTTTAAAACCATCTCCTCGACATCCTTTTCTATATGCCATCTATACAACATATGACAAGTTGATGGAAATATCGTATGAACGGCATTAATCAGGGCGACCTCTCGATCTGTGAGAATGACGTAGGTACTTGCTTTTCGTAAATATTATGCTCAATAACATATCTAATACCTAATGCAAATTTCCTCCTTCTTGAGCTTAAAGCATAACCCGCTACAAAACTAATCCCAGTAGATGTAATACCAACAATTTCAAATAACTGAACCTTTGTAAATCGATATGTATTATAAGTCGAATCCTTTATAAGAATGTAAGGGAAATCTTGCAACAACTTCACGAACTGACGACAAATACGTCACTAACCACATTAGTTACCACTTCTTTGCGGAGCTCATACTTGTAACCATTATCACCTAATACTTTAACAAATTGTTGTAACACTGATCGATCCTCCATCATCTCATGCTTCAATTGGTGACGAATATTATAAATCGTCTGTTTCTTTGAGAAGTTAGAGGGATCTTCATCTTTAATGGCAGCAATAATTTGTCTTGGTTTTGCCCCAACCTTTGTCAATCGTTTTGTAGTGTCTATACATGCTTTTGTGATAACTTACATGCTAAAGAATGACCTGATGCATATAAAGTAGGACTATGATTATGGATGCCTTTAACAACTTGCAATTTCCATGTATTATCTACTACTTCGGAAATCCTCAATCTAAAGGACAATTAGTTCTCTTTGTTGTCAGTTGTTCTTATCTTCTTGTTTTGTGTCCAAAGTCTTGAAATTCATCCTTGATTTTCCGGTAATATCTACAAGCAACAATAATATGCCCATTTGTATTGTATTTGTCTAGCACATGAGTAGTAAACCTGACCACAAAAGCTCTATTTGCCAAGCCCATATAAACGCACCAATCAACAAAGAATATCAGAGAATCAAAAAATAATATTTGTCTTGAACATATCAGTAGTATCAAAATTGGTTGTTCATCCTATGAAAATAAAATACGAAGTCAAACCAAAGTAAATAACTATTTTGCTTAGTAATCCTTTTAATTAATACAAGCATCCGATGATGTTGTAATCATGCAATATTAGTATGTATCCTAAGTAAGCCAAAATTACCTGTACGTGATCATTATAATTTTCATCTTCGAAATTTGCTTGTTGAAGTGTATCTTCATTATCGTTATATATTTTTTCAATTTTCATTGAAAAAGGTGGGAACTATAAGGATTGAAGTAAATTCAGTGAGACTTTTGGGTAATAATAAATTGAAGTAAATTTATATTTGAGATTTTACATTATTTTATGGAAATAAAGTATAAGAATAAATCTTTTTCATAAAATTATTACCAATTTAAATAATATATTTTTATGAAATATACAACTTTCCTACTACAAGAACATTTTTATATTCTAATATTCATATGAAAAAGTTGTAGGGATATAATAGCTAAACACTATTTTGAGACCGACGTTTAAAGATTTTTAGACCGGCGAAGTAACAACCCTTTATTTATTTTTCATGCCAAGATGTTGTTTAATATAAAGTATCTATGCATGGTTAAATAAAGTTAAATAACATTAACTTTACCCAATAAAAATTTAAGCAGTTATGAAGCCATGTTTAAAGTTATGAAATCGCCAGAATTATCCGGGGCACACCGCGATGGCAGGTGTTACAGTTTTGCAATTTGATATGACAACGGATCATGTCAGTTGATTTTCACTTCAACGCCAAGGGCTTTCGATGATCATTCAAAGTAGCTATTTGGTTTAATTGGTATGCTTAACCCGTGTTTTCTCGGCGATAAAGTCAGGTAGCATCATGTATGGTACGCTGGATACAAGAGTTAAGCGTAGTTTCGTACCGTTGGTAACCTACTATCGAGCCGTGGATTCAAAATGTACGCAATGGCCGCCATTTGAATCGGGGCATAGACTTGGTACCTTGCATATTACTTACATAATTGGTTGGATAACCTACTATTATACTGATTCAAAATGTATGCAAGTATCGCTGTCAATCGAGTATAAGAGATCTGATACCAGACATTTTAAGTAGATTCAAGTATGGGTATTATATTTCTATATTCTATTTTTGGTAAATATGTATGGATTGTTTTGAACTACACTCATTTATTTTAAGTTGCATATTTCCTATTACGTTTATTATATTTAGTTAACCTATTTTATTCACCATTTATTGAGAAAATAAACGTGATGACTTTATAATGTGAAATAAAATAAGTTAAGAGAAATCAATGACTTGTTGAAACAAAGTACAATGCGATCTCCTTCAACTATTAAAATCGGTTGTATGCTAATAGAGGACAAACTTTAAATACCACAAACATTTAAAACTTGATTCAATCATGTTGAATATCGCATTTAATCCTCGTCTGCCAACAAAGTCACATGATATGATCAAGGATCATTAATTTTGACCAATCAAAGGTGATGATGCTATGAAGACCAATATGTCATATTATCTCTTAGCCACCAAACAAGCCTTAAATCATAAATACTTTAATCTCTTTTTATAACTATCGAGAAAAACTACTGAACGATTCAATGTCAGGTATTCACATCTCAAGACACGCGATTGGTATTTAGTTTCTTTTAACATGATGAACGTGGTTTATGAATTGTGATGAAAATTAAAGCTTATGATATGTAGAACCAAATAAGCAAAGTTATCCATTCGGTTCTCACATCACTTATGCCAAATAATAACATGAACTATAAGTCAGTTAATGATTCACTTCATTATTTCGAACTTTAAAGTTATTAGAAGAAGGTTTTTGCTAATATTTAGAAATTGAAAGTGATATTTACTTAAACCTCATCTAAAATAATTTTGTTGTCAAAGTCAGAATGTCTGCTGCTACCAAAGGCCGAGAATACTTAGTTTCTTTCGACTCACATGATTTAATCATGAATATGAGCCAAAGATGGCAATAGCTAGAGACAGATACAAAAAGAAAAGTTATTTAGCCTTGTGTAATGATAGACGACTACATTATAAGAGCAAAAGTTTTAAATCCTCCATGAAGGTCGTTGGGATTCTAAACTATTTTTGCACTCGTAAGAGTGTAGAATGAATGTCATACATACATCGCTTCTATATCAGATTCTCGATTAAGGAAACATTATTTACTCTTCTTTGAAAGGACACCTGAACAAATGATTGGGTAATACTTATGGATTATGACTGGAACAAGACTCGAGTATAATCTTGAAAGATGAACTAAGTCAACTCTCTACTAGACTTGAAGGGAGTTCACTAATCTAAATTAAGTTTGTATGTTTACATACAAGCTTAATTAAAGATTTGAGTCGTTTGAATGATACATCGTGAGTTGATATGAATACTATCAAGTTCTCTGAGTCGAAGTATAATCGATATAAGTAATATATCATCCGAAGAACGAGATATCATTCTAATCTTAAACATACTTAAGATACGAATTAAGAAATTATGTTTAATGAAGTTAAAACACAAAACGGATGGTGATCTTTCAATTTCATATGCTACCAAGAGAATTTCGTTTCTAACCTTTAGATGTCATTAGTCGAAAGGGATACAAGTAAGGATTGTGTTTAACGGATTGGCAACACAAAGAATGAAATAATTTCACATATTAAAGTTGCTACACCTATTTTTAAACAAATTTATTCATATTCAATCATGAGACAACTCAAGAGTTATGTTTTGATAAATAAACTTAGAACGCTCGTATAGGATAAGTTAGTATTATGTCACCAGAGTAGACATAATTTAACTCCTGATCCAAAGTTGATATTAAGTCATTTTATACATAACCGTAATGAAGTTCTGTGATTTATTTCCATATACTATAGTGTCAAGAATTTATTGTACGTATAGAGTCTCTATCATAAGTACAAGGTGTGTCCACTTTGATGCATTTAAAGCTAAATGCGTTGATACAAATGACAACATGAATAAATAATACTCCAATAAACATTTCAGGTCATTTAAACAAAATAGACGTGGAATACATGGGTCGAGTATATAGCTCTATTTTATCTTCTCGGATGGCCATTCATCGTGAGTAGCACTTATTCTATATTACCTTCTCGATGGTGAATCATCGGTGACAAATATATTCTCATTAAATGAGAAATTAGTCATGAATTTAGCTTAATCATACATTTGGTCGGTAAAACCAAGATTAAACATATTCATTGGTTGACTGTGCTCATGTTTATTTCAAACTTTCTTTTTTGCTATTCCACAAGTTGTAACATGTGGGTCTAAGCAAGTTGATCCAAAGAATGTTCCTAAGTAATGATCATGATGGATACTTGACATTGTTATTGGAACTCCACATCTCAAGCGAGAATATAAAAGAAAGTTTCTGATTACTAGAATCTAAAGTTACAAACTTAAGATCGAGTATAACGGGAGTTAAATTCCTCACTTCGATACTTGATGAAAATCAATAAGAATCAAGAGTGACGGCTAACCTCGAGTTCCTTAAAGGTTAAAGGAGCTTAACCGCATAAATGAAGTTTAATACACTAAATGTTGAAGAAATCTTCACAAAACCCCAAAGGGCATAAGAGTGATTAGATTCTTGCACATTTGTGAGCCTGGTTACATATATGCATATTATGCTTATAATCACCACATTATATATGGCCATACGACATTTGCTTGTTGTTTAAGATGTCGCGAAGCTCTGAGGGTGATTGAAATCTATAATAGATTAAATCTTATAAATAGACGCATTCTCTTATTGACAAGGCAACTCTTCATTAGAGGTCCAATCCTACGCGTGGCCTCACATTAATGAGAAATGTCAGTCTATTACATAGTAATATTATCTCGCCTTTACGTGTCAAGGTCATGTGTTCTAAGCACCAACTACGACGTGAGCATGATCTCCCGTGATTGAATTGTGAAGTGTTACTAATGGTATTCTGCCGATGCGAATACGCTTGGTAGTAACTTTAAGAATGGGGAGGTAACCATAGTTGGCATGGAACGGACTGGCTTGTCGATCTTCACTGTGTAACTAAACGTGGATAGTGAGCACTATGGACAGTCGTATCTAAGGTGAAAAACAATTTCAATAATAGGACCGAAGTCTAGTATGCCTGACATGAGTAAACTAAAAGGAAATTTGAACTCTCAAGATTACAACTTGACCAAATAATCTGCTTGCTGGTAATGCTTGTTAAAAGAATATGCATTTAATAAGACGTAGATGTTTCAACACACTCTCGAAATATGCTTGTAAAGTTCTACTTGATAACCCCGAGAAGTGGTTGAAACTCATTTTGATCATCATAGTCGTGCATGACTTATGTCGATAATCTTAGTCATCAATGATTCTTTTGTCAGTAATCGTTGACGAATGTAGCGTCGCCAGAAGAGTATTCAATAAAGGATGTGATTATAATCACTATCCTTTTACTTTACATGTTCGAAATGACCTAAGAATTCATGCAAGCTTAAAGGATCCATGTATGAATTTAAGCATGCATCTCGGAGTTGAGATCCTTTCTCCGTGAATTAAAACCAAGCTTGGCTTTTCAATGAAGCTTAGCGGGGCGAACCGAACGGCAAAGTTCAGCTGGTTTGGGCTCTTATTCACTTTCTGAATAAGTTAAGTAATTGATTAAACAAAAGTTCCTTGTGTTTTAATCTGATTGTTAATCAAACTGTGATGAATGCGAATTCATTCATATAGTTACCCATTATTTATTTCACAAGCTGTTGAAATATATAATATAGATGTATCAGATCCGACGGAAGGAAAACTTAAACTTCTATAGGTTATTCATGTTTTCTGTAGAAAATATGAATTGTTGATTACACCTCTTCAAGCCTAGAAACACAGATAGCCAAAGGCCTTGGTCGATGTTGATAGCTGTGAGACAAAGATCATACGAATTAACATGGCGTTTGATTAGCCGACAAAATCGATCACGCAATTGGTAGAGCATAGGATCACAATGTTTCAGTCCCATGAAAGCTGGGAGTCGTATGACGAAACGAATTCCCCGGAAGATATGTATATCTGTGTCCTATGATATTTGTTTAGAATTTTAGGTTCGACAATTCTAGACTCACGATATATAACTATCAAGGATTCGCCACCAACGCTTTCCTTAAGCTGGGGATTATAACGGCATACGCTGGGTCACACAGCTGAGTATAGCGATAGATGTTGATATATTGGGAGGGATTTATCCGTCCTTGATATACAAGAAAGATCTCGTAGCCTCTCTACTACGCTTGGTACTGATTGGTTTACGGGATGCTATAAATGCTTATGCAGTTCATACCGAGTAAAAGACAGCCATGGGTGTTTCATGACACACTTCTTATGATTAGCCTACCACTAGAGATCGCGTTAAAAGGAATTGTATGGTAGTCGCCCAAGGGAAAGTAAGTGTTGGAAATCAATGAAAATTGATTCCTCATTATGCCCGCTACATAATCGTAGTAATTCATTTACAAGTGTCAAGTTAAACGCGACACGGAACTTAGTGTTCACTTGCAATTGTATATTACTAGTGTGGCCTCGATAATTTAAGGGGTTATGAGCGATTGCTAGATCTTACTCATTAATCGTTATAATAATAGTAATTGGTCAAATTATTATTATTATACAACTTACTATTATCTGAGCCTAGAAGGTCACACACATACAGTGACATTTGAATTATATTTCATGCATGAAATTAAACTACATTTGCTAAATTGAGAGTTGATTGTAATCAAATCTAATATCCTCAATTCGGATTTTTACATTGATAATGTAAAATATAATTGATGAACCCGAATTAATTCAATTAATTACCAATTGAATTAATTGGATAGCTAGTTGGAGCTTGTTAGTAAATTGTTAGTTACTATTAATAATTTGTTAGTATTTGATTTTTATTTAACGGTTTAACTACTGGTCGTGCTCATTATGCTATTCGTTGGGCTTTTAAAGTTGTAATTTATAAGTTAAGCTTATTAGGTTTTCATCATAATTTTATGAAATGAAACCTAGCTCTCATATTTTCTCTAATGGCCGGTAAATATTCAAGAGAAGAATTTCTTCTGATTTTTCATCCAATTCAATCAATGTTCTAGCATACGCAAGTGTAGATTCAACCTCTCCCGGCAAGGACTGGGCCAGAGGCACTACATTCGGGGTTGCTCAACGATGGAATTCAAAGAGGCTTCAGAAAGATTTGTAGATAGACTACTGCATCTCCGTAAGTACTCTCAGATTTATATAAGTCATTATATGAATTTTAGATTAATTTATATCATTTTGAGGATCCGTGATGTATGAATTTGGTGTTTTATCACAATAAAATTCATACTAGATTCTAACAATAAAATCCGCAAATGCTTGTGCCCGGGTGTTGGTTCTGGGTACATATGATATTTCAAACTCACTTAATTCAATGGTTCATGTTGTCAACCGCCTGCATAAGGCCGGATCAGCACTCGCTTTTGTGCTAATATCGGGTCGCTACCACTTGCACAAAAGGGACTCAAATAAACCTTTAACTTTCTCGCGAGATTATCAATGCAAAGGCCGCTTTGTCTATGATGGGGTACCGGCTAACATAATATATTGGTCTCTGAACCTTATCCACTTCTCTTACCAAAGACGCCGACCGCCACATCGTAGACGTACAACATACCAAGTAAGTGCCTTCCTCGGTTTAGTCAGCGATAACAACCGGGAGACCTCTAAATATCTTTTCAACTCTTCAAAAGCCTCCTTGCAATCCTCATCCCATATGAA
Organism: Lithospermum erythrorhizon; assembly: GCA_019722365.1. Taxonomy (NCBI): domain Eukaryota; kingdom Viridiplantae; phylum Streptophyta; class Magnoliopsida; order Boraginales; family Boraginaceae; genus Lithospermum; species Lithospermum erythrorhizon. Next base: position 48,818 of record JADFUC010000934.1, read on the forward strand.
TTTTAAGTTCTTGTAACCGCGAAGTGTTTCATCCATAGGATCGCTATCATGTATCCCGTAAACTTTCGAGACTACTCCAAAAGAAAAGCACTGGGGTTCACCTTTAGTCTACTCACCCGAAAGGACTAAAGGTTTCCCTAAGATTCAACAGTGCTTTAGCTCACCTTGCTCTTTGACTAGTATATCATCCACATATATTTCCATATTTTGTCCGATCTGCTTCACAAAAATTTCATTCACCATCCGCTGGTAAGTGACCCTTGCATTTTTTAATCCGAATGGCATAACCCGCCAACAGTATAGCCCATATTCGGTTATAAAAGCGGTTTTTTCTTCATCTTCTGGTGCCATGCGGATCTGGTGATACCATAAGCATCCATGAAGTCAAAGACTTCATGGCCGGCGCTTCCATCAACCAAGCGCCCCCAAACACGGCAAAGGATAGAAATCCTTTCGACACGCTACTTAAATCGGGTAGTTCTGCATAATATCTGGCCATTTGCCATTGGAATTTGACCGCATCACATTGGCCTCCCAAACCGCGAACTTTAACTCTCGTATAGCTTGGCGCTTTTAGAAAAGCTTGCACCTATTTCCGATGGCGTGTTCTTTTCATCACAACCATTTTTCTTTTGTTTCATTGGCCGGAGTTTCGGGTCAATGTATATCTTGCAGGCGGCTTAATGATGGATCTATTCCCTCGCATGTCTTCAGTCCCTGCCGAACATATCTTCGAATTTCCTATTAACGCGAGTAACTATTTTTGATGTTCCCGACCTGGGCTTTAGAACCAATTCGGTTCGCCGTTATTTCCTTCCTCGAAAGTATATCACCACATCCTCACGCTGCATGGCTCTTTTCTCGCTTCCTTCCTCGTGAATTATCCTCCTCTATCGCCTCGCCTTAATCGAAGCTTATTCCCATGTGTTTTCCCCGGTTCGCTTTTCTCGTCCGCCGAGCCTTTTGTTGAGTGGAGGCACAAAAGTTCGTAACATCTTCCGTTTTCTTTTGATCACCAAAAATCTCCCCTATACTCTCTGTGGGTCGGGAATTTCATCTTCATATGAACCGTGAAACTATGGCCCTTAAAGCCGGGTGCAGATCGGGCGACCGATGGTTCATTGTATGATTGGTCCTCAATAACCACAACAAGAAATTGTGCTCTAATCAGGGTCACCTTTGATCCCGAAACCATTGTGAAATCCAAAGGCACCATACCTATCGTATTTATAGAATGACTGTGAAGCCCGCTAGTGGGAAAGGAGCGGTTGAATGATGCTCCTTGAAGCTGTAGTTTGGTCGAAGGTGCCGATATAAAATAGCCACCTAACTCCCCGTGTTTAATCAACCATCTCTGCACGTGAAATTTATGACACTGGGGGCTATAACCACTGGGTCATCGCGTGGTAGCTCAATTTTATTTCACACGACGACCCGGAAGGGTTATAGCCCACTCTTTTGCCCGAATTAGCCCCCAATTATAACCACTTGGTCGTCGTGTGGCAGCCCACTAGTTCGGTTCGACCAAATTCTTGCCCACTGGGGCCCATGAACGCCCAGTCCGTTAAGAAGCTGGACGACGGGGACCAATCTATCATACCGTGCCCCGCCCGCCCGAGCCCACTCAATATTCGTAGGTATTCGTCCAGTTCGTTAGGCCCCTGTCTCTATTAACGTGGTACCGTTTCATATAAACGGTACCACGTTAATACCATAATTAATGAAATTTTCTGCTATAAATGTGGTACCGTTTCAATGTAAACGGTACCACGTTTATAGCAAAAAAAACTGCAGAATACAACTCATAAACATGTGTTTTCCTAACACAATCACGACAAGTCGACAAATATTCAAAGATAACTTAAACTAACACTAAAACCCGCTTAAAACATTCACAACATAAGAAACTACTGAAAGGTACTCATATTAAAAGTATGACAAACATATAGTTAAACATAGTAATAAGAATATAAAATATTTTCCAATCGTGACGATAATCTAAGCTTAAACCAACAAGTTCAAACATAACATGAAATGTAAATCGCTCAAACATCAAAGTACAAAATAAAATATTGTTCAAAATCCATAATATCATACACAAAACATAAACATTATCTATTCATATGTGTTTTTCAAGTCCTTCTTCAACGACGAGTTCGGGGCATCATCAAGAGGGGCTTCAAGGAGGAGGGTTCATCATCCTCGAGTCTCACAATAGGCGCCATGGCGCGCGGGAGTGCTGAAGTAGATACGGCTTAGCCTCTTCATTGTGTCAAGGCATCCCACCCATATGGATCCTCATCATGTCATTTCGCTCAACATGCTCTCCTCCTTGTCCTTCATCAGATCGACATTCGTGTGCAACTCGTTATCTCCATCTTCATTCCATTCACCTCATTCTTCAATACACGCTCGCCATGAACATCTTCAAAGTATCAACTAGAACAATGTAACGACTCCGCCTAAATGGCCGCCTCGAGGTTAAGGCTATCAACAACTCAGATAATCAGAAATACCGATCGATGGATAACAACATAAAAGACACTTCATTTGACATTAATAATAATAAAATAAACTTTGTCCATCGTGGTGAACTAACAAATATATACAATAAAAACAACGAACGACATAATACAAATTCACCTTAATTTTGCCAACCAAAGATACGTTAATCCAAAATACAACATGTGGAAAGTATGAAACCGCACTTCTCAACGAAATACAATACACAAGTCTAACAATATACAAATTGACAACACAAGGGAAATGACTGATGAGGATTTCCTATGCCACCACCGCTTCATCTACGATCTTCAACCTGCAGCCTATCAATGCAGCTCTCTTCTCAACAACCTCAGCTGACAACCTCTCTTAGAACCTAGGCATAAAACGCCCGCCCAGAGAATAAAGTAGCGCCTAAGGTTTATGAATAAATACCACTGCATTTCATCCCCACATACATATTCATACCTTATATAAATAACATATGCTTATACATCAACCAGCCACACAATGAATAATCACCACAACTCATAATCCTCTTATAATGATGTTATATAATACTATACACACATGAGCTTATAATCATACTTAACGATATTCATTCAAGTGGGAAACAAGCCAAAGACACTAGTGGATCAAACGAGGAATCCACCCCAAATTAATACTAATAATAATGAGGAATCCACCTCCCATATCATTAATTAATACGAGAATCCACTCCAAATAATACACATGAGGAATCCACGTCCAAATAATACACATACGATGAATCCACCTCCAAATAATATACATATTGAGAATCCATCCTCCCAATCAGGCTACACCCCCCAATGTGCATATCACACCAAACCCCGAATCCACGTGGGCTACCCACAATATGCACACCACACCAAACCTCCCCGGCCGGGTCACCATACCGCCTCCGCAAGTAACACACAAAGCAATCAAACACATCAAGACACAACACATCACAAATACAATAAAATCTCATAATAATAATCATATTCACAACTATCCATTTATATAAATCATAATCACTATTAATATCGATGATATGAATCATAATCTCAATTATCTCATAATATAACTCAAAATCTCAATTATTTCATCATATGAATCATAAATCAAAGTTTACATAAGATCAATCATAATCACACACAAAGCATACCATATCGTAATCCCAAGATATCACACGTGAATATATACAACACACAATATATATGAAAGGTCCCCATCGTGAGATTTGTACTCACCTCGAGCCCAAAAACAAGAATAACGACTTGTGCGCCCCTCGTGCTGTATCCAAAGCTCAACTCCTATTCAAGGAAATTACATTATAACATATTTTGTGTAATAACCCTTTAGCATCTATATTAACCCCAAGTATACCACGCCTCACGACATTCAAAATAGCATGTAACTGGAAACGAAGCATACTTGGT
>JADFUC010000774.1:0-34669 GCA_019722365.1 Lithospermum erythrorhizon
CTGTTGTACTTCGTTCAGTTACGTATTGCTAATTGAACTAGCTACAATCAAATTAGAATTATTTAAATGAGTCAAATAATTGTCACAAGTTTTAACTATATTCGAAAATATCAATTAAAACTTCCTCGATGAGTGAAATAATTAAAATAGTTAAATTTAATTGATTGAAATATTTTTCAACTTAAAATTAGATTAAAACAATTTTAATTGATATTCAAAATATCAATTTGGCCAAAACCGAGCATAAAAGCTAATTTAAGCAGTTCCTTATCCTTGGTTAATTAGAATTTTATTATTCAAAATGAAATCTAATTAACACTTGAATTTATTATTTTAATTATATTCAAGTAATATAATTTAAATGAAGAATATCAATTTTAGGATCATAAAATCCATGAAATAATTAATTAAAAGTCGATAATCAAATTTCGGAACTATTAAAATCTTGGCTAGATCGAGAGGCAAAGACTAATAGCCATGTCCGTCGGGCATATGCCAGTCATTATTGCCCCTTGAAAATGAGTCGGGGCCCAATTATATGATGATCCGTGGACGAGGTCAACAAAAAGGCAATGCGCGGTCGGTCAGGAGGTCACGGTCGGATCGGTCAGCAGATTGACGGTCAGTCAGCAAAAGTCGATCTGTGAATTGATAGGTTAATTGAGGCCAGTCGAAACTGAGTCGGCAGAATTCGACTAGGTGTGACGTGGAAGGTGGCGTCAACCGTGCTCGTCGCTGATGTGCCGCTGACATGCGACACGTGTTTGGCACGTGGTCGGCGTGTGTTAGCTAGGGTGGCGTCGGTAGTCCCTTATTGTTCCAAAACATTCCTTATAGTTTTTTTGACGGATCGTCGGTTTTCATCGATTCGAAATTGATATAAAATTTTGCTCATAAAATCGAGAGAAAATTCAAAAATTCTAGAAAAATATTTCTAATTGAAGTATATGAAAAATATAAATTAAGGACTAACAGTGTCGAATCGTCATGTTTGATTCTGTCAATCGATTCAAATATTTTCTTTGATCTGAAACTAATTTGGAAAAATCCAAATTTTTTTTGTAAAAATCGAGAAAAATATTTCCTATTTAAAATACATAAAAACTAACAAATTTTGGGTTAACAATTAATAAATATTTGATTGATTAATCACATATATCATATCTGATAGAAATTAAACAAATATCAAGTTACGAATTTAAACATATGAAATCAGTCTGACATATAAGCAGTTATATATAGAATAATTACGTAATTATAAATTTCGAAGTCGGTTCTTGATACCCCATTTGTTGGGTTCACGGATTAAAATAACAATTATATAAAGCCGATTTCCAAGAACTTCTGCAGATTATAAAAACGATAATTCAACGAGAGATTAAGTACCTCGCACCTTATAGTTACCGGCGGAATAATAGCCGAGAGGAGGCTCGAACAACAAAATGAGTTGTCTCACAAAAATGAGTCCACACAGCGATTGATCAAGCCACTTCCTTCGGAGTTTTTACTAGAACTATTAAAGTGAACAAATGAAAATAAGAAGAAGAAAAACCATATTTTTCTTCCTCATTATGGCCGAACAAGGGGTGGGAGGGAGAAAGGTTTTGCTTTAATCTTTTCTTTCAAAAGATGAATAATGAATTAGGAAAGGAAGTGAGCAACTTAAATCCACTTTATATGAAGCTTACCAGCCTACATTTTGAAGCTTAGGAATGTTCCTTTGGAACATTCGAGAACAACTTCATCGCTGTCTGTAAAATCAAGGCAAGTAGGATAAAGCTAGAAACGTTACGGAATCCTCGTTTTCTCTCTTAAATGCAGCAGTGGGGTGGAATTCATAATTAAAAATTTACCCCAATATTTCCTTATAGTTACACTTTAATCAGAGGCTTTATAATCAGCATTATAGTTTTGACACCGTTGTCAAATATGTGACCTCTTTAGATTCGATTGATAACAGTAATATATTAATTTATACTAGCGAACATAGTATGAATATATAGATTATGGCGGACAAAGTAAATCATAACCCCCAATGTCGATACGAGTTAATCTTATTAATGTAACGACCCGCCCGGTGGGCCCCCACGAGAGTTGGGACTGGTAATCAACTGAATAAAGCGAAGTGCGCCCAGCTTGATGGAAAAGCGATAAAAATGACTTCATTTAACGTGATAATAAAAATAATACAACTCGTCGAAGTGAATTTGAACTAACTGACACCCTGACACCACAAAGTAATAATATATCTGACATCAAACAATTGTTTTTACAACAATAATTATTATGTACCTTAAAAACTCCAAAAGAATATAAAAGTATGGCATTGAGGTCTTGACCACCGTCGTCACCTCGGCGAATACTTGTGACTACTCGACAAAAGCATCTCGGTCGTCACTTAATGACCTACAAATAAAAGCATGTAGGAAATAGAGAGTCGACTAAAAATTTGAGTGAATACAAATATCACAAAAGTTAACTTTTGCCCCGCTCCTTATAATCAAGGATAAGTCAGAGATACTTACCGTTTAAAAGTATATACCTCAGAGTTATATTTTATATACTCTTCGCCTGATAAATCTTTCCTTAATGGAACTTGACTAACACCGATAACCCACTCCGTCAACAACTTACTCGCAGTGCCACTTAATCGCGGGGTTATCTCTACATTAGTTATCTTTAGAAGTATAGCTAATTCCCGATATAATATACCACTTAAACATACAACTCAAACATATATCTCAAACATCGCATAAGCTACAGCATACCTGACTCAACCACTTATGTTTAGTTCACTTTAAAGTGCTACTTCAATTATAGTCATACACCTCCTGAGACATCTGAATGTTTATCATAAGAACCTCAATCGTTTCATTATCTTAATACAACAGCAGCATTATATCTTAAATCAATGCCAACTTAAATGCGATTATCTTCCCAATTTCTTCATTTAGTTTCTGAACTTATTCACATAATGGTATCAACGTCGTGGTTAGATCATAACCTAAATACTAATAACGTTTGAATCAACTTCCCCACTATATATATAATATCATCAACATAAATCTATAGATTAGTATGAACGCGGTCTATGATTTTATACCTAACGTCCTCATTCAAAAAGTTATCTGACCATTTACCAACTCAACTTTTAACCTTAAGGATGTATAACGATTAATACTGACTTAGGACCCACAAGAAAATCGATAATATTATCAATAATCAGCAGCTCCCTAATTAGACATAATTCATCAAGGCAACATCTAGTATAATGTGTAGCGTTCATAACCAATAAACAAGTCATAAAGCAGATCATCTGACACCATAGAAATTTAAACAACATGTCAAATATGAATAAGACATATATATATATATATATATATATCGAGACTACCTAATAAGATTAAACACAACATAATTCCAAAAGAAAGTCTGAGACATAACATATGGAGATATAATAGAAAGTTTCGGTAAAAGCGCCTGTCGCGAAAGAACTTCCGAGACTTCGGCAAACGACTATAACTACAGTAAATCCAGACCATACATCTCGTATCCCCTTGTTATACTAACCTCAATGGCGTATGCCGATCCGTCTACACAGGAATTGACCAATCGATAATCGCTGCTTAACTTATACCAAAAGTATAAAGGCCAAACCATAACTTATACACAAAGTATGAGACTGACCGCACTTATACACTAAGTATAGGCCATAGCTTATACACCAAGTATAAGGCAAACGCTTATACCTTAACTATAAGGCACCACGCCGCCCATACTGCTTAAGTATAAGGCAAACAACACTTATACACAGAGTATAAGGCCCGATAGCGTCGCGTATCACGCAGGAAGGAGGCAATCCCGGCTTTGTCGTCTCGACTATGGAATTCGCGTCCTAATATTCGAGTCACTTTCGTCTCTCGTATCCCCGCGACTATAGCGACCTACAATGCGCATATGCTCGATCAGATGCGGGAATGGACCAATGCGATAACGCACCGCTTATACACAAGTATAAGGCGATAGCGTCACGTATCTTGCCAGGGAAGGCGCTAACCACGATCATACCGACTATAGGGTCGCGTTCTAATACTTCAATTAAACCGAAGTCACGCGTAACTCCAACGAAGACCTCAATAACCAACTCTTCTGCTCCCAAGCAATATCGAAACGCCACGGCTAAAATATCTCGCAGTATAAATCAATCACAACCACCCGGCCAGAGGCCGCGAAATACGAAAGTCTTGGCAAGGCCACAATACCAAAAATGCCGTGAGGCCCGCGAAATACCAAAAGTGCGAGGCAGGCCGCGAAATACAACGATGATGACAAGGCCCTGAGAAATCGAAATGCCGGCAAGGCCGCGAACACAAGAACATAAGTTGGGAGTTTAGCTAGTGCACCTCGAAGCGATCTTGGCGCCACGGAAATGATCGAATAATCATAACGAGGGGCTCACCACCGAATGAATCACACATAATCATCCAACAATTACCGTATACCCGTTCTTACATAATCATACCGCGTGTCATGTATACCATTCTCGGCATAAGCGTACCCTGATGACATGTATACCGATTTAAAGTAAGAAATGCGTAAAGTTGCGCCCGTTCGATAAGTACCGCGGTTACTTGATAAGAAAGCGTCTGCGTCTAATCGATCGAGTGCACTCCCCGCGTTAAAACGTCTAATCAAAACACCCCGAAATAACAATTCTTACTCATGACAATTTTTAACCACTTATCTTAATTAAATTTCGACTTTTGACCCATTTAGTTACAAATTAACAATTTGATATAGATTGCTAATTATGTTCAAAAGACTATTAAATGATGAATTTTAACTATCCCGACTAAACCAGCAATCGGTCGACACCTTAACCAAAATATTAACATTTTCAGCAAATTTTAATCAACCTAAAGCTAAATTTTCTCCAACTATTTAACCTCATTTCTAACGATCTTTAATCTAAAAATCCATTTTACTACTCAGAATCTAGCAAAGCCATTTAACATAATACTTACTAATCAACATAAAAAATTAATACTTTAATTCTAAACAACTAATTCAACTCGACAACTAGATTAAAGAAGCCCAACAATACTTTTATACAATTTAAATGTGATTTGCTAAAAGTCAACGAAAAGTCAACGTGTTCAAACTCAAGAAATACTTATCAAGTTTCTAACTTTAACTCTAAAACAACTAATTTAAGGGCCTAAGAACCGATTATTACAATTTAAAGTAAATTATTGAAAGTCAACACAAAGTCAAACGAAAGTCAATAATTCCATAACCCATGAAATACTCAAAAAGATTGCAACTTTCTTACCTTGGAAGATGTGGAATGTTGAGGAGAATCCAAAATGCTAAAAACCCCCAAAAACCATGCGAAATTGAGGAAGAAAAGTAAAAAAAAAATCGAAAAAAGGGGGAGAAGGGGTCTCTGCCGTGAGCTCAAAGGAAGGGATTTTGGTTTGTTTTCACGTCAAAATGAATGACAAATGGGTGCATTAATGATTTTAACCCAAAGTTTTTCAAAAAATTATACTTTTTACCTCGAACTTTATGCTTTATTCATAAGACACCAATTTCTATTTCATTTCCAATATAATACAAGTATATTTTTATATCAATCCATAACACAAGATTTAGTTTCTGGTAATTATTACAATCTCCAAAATTAATTTAACAACTCGACATTTAACTAAATTTAAAATTTTCCGGGACGGGTTATTACAATCTACATAAATTTAGATTATCGAAATTTGCGCAGGAAACTAAGCCTTGTTGCCTGACTCTCCCTGATACTTCTTATTATCTGGTATCATAATACCTTTATTTTAGGCGGTCGATCCGTTTTACCGCTGACCTTACACTCGCACTTTATATCACCTCAAATTGTGCCAATCCACTTAAATACTACTAAGACTGTGACATGACACCAAATTTCAACTATCCAGCGCGTTTGTTAACAATTTCACCTTAAATCCTGACTAACATTAACTTGTTTATTTATGTCTTTATGATTTTTATACCTCCACGAAATCTTATGGTTTTATTGACATGCAAATTTTTGCGTAACAACAGCCTGTCTAAGGCTTATCGGCTGATAGCGATCTCTCGCCCAATACCTCAATAAGTAGCCTTTAATAAATTTCTATTCATTTGCTTCAATCACAATCAACATTATGGGTTCTAAGCTCCATGAGTTTATAACTCCATAAAGTACTCTTTGTTTTAATTCTCCTTTATATATAAGTCCATTTACCCGCTCTGACTCGTTATTCGGCGGCATGTATTCTCTTTCCGTACTACTAAAAGTAGAGTATCAGCTAAATGCTAAATATTCCACCTGACCCCGAATCCATGATCTCTTTATCATTCAGCTGAGATTAAAAGCCAGATTTCATCTTGTCTGGCGCTAACTTACTCGTTCCACACCTACCGGCGTCCGTATTCGCGGCCAGACAGCGGTGGTATTTATTATTTCCGCCTTGATAGTATTTATCCCCAATTTACTCCAAGTATCTGGTATTGAAATCTTTCTTGTTTAAAGATCCTCTTACACCTCGATCGGATGCTAATCCCGTAAAGTACATGTAGCAAAATCCTCCTCAGTAACAGCACTAGCCCTTAAGTTCACGCGGTGTACCCATTTGCTCAGCGGCAGATTCAACACCGAGGAATCCCGCTTTCAATAATTTTACGATATAAATGCATCTCTCCCGTAAATTCTAGTATATTCCTCCGCTCGTCTCCCGAATTTGACCAGGAGTTTACATCACCGAGAATATCATTCTTATCCGCAAAGATAAACTCCGCTCCCTGACACGAGCTGCTGCTTAAACATTATTAATGGATGAACTCGTAACTCTTTTCTTATTTAGCCTCGATTTGCATATGATAGATAAGTGGTGCATATTATTCAAACACAAGATGCTTATCTGAAGTCATTACTTGATTTCATTATCATTTCACGTAAGTTCATAAATTAAATCATTGCTTGAGCGTTAAAGATGATGGCAATGTGATAACATATGTACATTTCAAGAAAACTGCCCGATAACACGAAATAATCACTCGGCGCTGCTACATCGGCCCGACAGCGGCTTGACATCATGACTACGACAACTAACCAACTTTCGGCCAACCTTGATATTCAACCGATTGTATCAGCTTCAGCAATGTTAGGTCCCAAGATTATTCTAAGATTTAATTTAGTTTTTTATATTTTCGAGGTTAGAGATGAATTTGTTTGAATTAGAGCAAGAGAGGTTAGGGGGTTGAGAATGATTGCCTAAGCTCTAGGAATCTTTGACTATTTTATTAAAATCTGGGAGGGTAAGTAAGAAGGGTTTAAGCGGAAGAGGCGGGTACAATGCCTTTTTGTGGAGATAATTAGGGGGTTGTGGTCCGATTTGGGCTTCAAGGCAAAAAGATCCCGAAATCCACTTATCTTTAAGGATCTTGTCAATTTTTTGCTGGTATTCTGTCATGTTGATCCAAGGGTCAAAAATAAGGAAATGAGTGTTGTTGGCTTCGTCATAATCCTAATGCATCCTTGAAATTTCTTCATTCCATTCCTAAACATTATGGGCAACAATTCCTTGAATGCAGATGACGATAGGAATCTTGCTCATAATGAATCTAGCATAAAATAAGGGATTGAAGTCAGAGAGGATCGAGAGCCAATTGATTTCATCCAATGAAGATGATGAAATAAATCCACTTCTAGAAGAGAAATTGAAAAATCTCAGACCATCAATTGAGTCACTATTATTGTCGCTTGCAAAACCAACCCTGTTGAGGAGTTTTTCAAGATAAGAGTCCCTAGATTCCCCTGATTCCCTATGGTTGTATCATAGAGAGTTTTTAACCTAGACCCAGTCTTCATAGAATCTGACACGGACCACCTGGAGATAGTCTTCAAGCTCGTGCCGTTGTTAGCCTGAGGTAAGGGATCATGTTCCTTAATCGATCTTTGTGCAACAATTTGGGTTTGTTCCTCAAAAAGTTGTTCAATGTCTATTTTAGTTAAGTCAAGTTGAAGCAGGAGGATATGGAAGTCATCCGATGAGTTTGAGGATAAGAAATTAAGGGGTGGGGTGGGTGAGAGGTTGAGGTTTATGTTTGAGTTAGGGGGGTGGTTGAAGAGGATTCTAGCTATGAGGGATGGAGTTTGTCTATTGGGATTCCGATAGGGGTCATTAAGGTCCCCATGGAGGTAAATTTGGATGAATTCTGGTGGTGGAAATCGTCTTGAAATGGGGTGGTGGATGTTTTGGGTATATGGGGGTTGTGAGGGTTGAGGGTTAGGAATTTGGATTGGTTGAGGATTTAAAGTAGGGTGGTTTCGGGGGAGGTTGCAAGGGTGTTGAGAACGGTGGCGGTATTGGTTTCTGGAGATGGGTTTGGAGGTGGGCTTGTAAATTCAGAAGATCCGATTGGGTTAGGGTTGGGACTGGTGTTTTAGGAAAAGGGGTTGGCGAGAGGGAGTAGTTTGTTCTCTGGTGTCGCAGGTTCCTGATCCGAAAGGTTATCTTCTTCTTCTTCATCAAGAGGGTCAAAGAAATAGATGGTAGTGTTTCGGTATTCTTCTGTATTTGGAAATGCTGTGATTCGAGGGTCATAGATGTTGGAAATCAATAGTTATTGGTTTCATTTATTATGTTTGTTGCGACAAAATGTTGTAATTCGTTCTTTAGTTTAGTGAATGTAATTCACGGTAATTGTGATGTATTCTTAGTCGGGGTTCTACGTGATAATCACCCAGGGATTAAATTTGGGTCTTAGATGCAAATGTAATCGTTATAATAATAATAATGAAATTGATTATATTATTATACGACTCTATTATCACGGCTGAAAACCCCATGCTTGTCTGATGACGTTATTGCATATTTCGTGTATGAAATTAAATTGCGTTGCTAAATTGATAGTTGATTGTATTCTCGATTAGAATTTTAAATTGATAATGTAAAATATAAGTGGATAAATAGAATTAATTAATTAGTCGATTAGTTAATTAGATGATAGTTAGATGAACCGTTAGTAGCTTTGTTAGTTCTTATGAGCAAGCTTGTTAATATTTTAATTCTTTACTTGATCCCAATTGAATTAAGCGAGTCGGTACGTTAAGCTATTCGGTTGAGAACTTTTGAGTTGAGGCACATATAAGCTAAGCTTATTAGGTTTTAAATGATCATGATGAAAGCGCAAAAGCGCAGCCTCAATTTTCTCTCGAATGGGCGAAAATATCACTTGAGGTGAAGTGCCTGCTTGAATTTTTATCAGTGCTTGGTGCTACTGACCACAATGTAAGGATTCAATACTCTCGCAGTGTGGACTAACTAGAAGCATTCTGATTGGAGTGCTCAGGTGGAATTCGTAGGAGGAGAAGTTGTGAAAGTTTGTTGATAGGTTTACAACTGGAATCTGTAAGTATTTTTCAATTTATTTATTTAGTTAAATAGTTTAAGCCTTTCAGTGATCACTTGTTTATATATTTTTGATTAAAGTTTTGAATCAGTATAGATATAATTTTCCGGTGGCATCATGAGCCTAATTAGGTTATTTTTCTATGACTAAATATATTTAATTGAATATATATGAATATATGTTTAATTAAATTTTCAAGTATATATATATTTATTAATTTTTGAATATATATATGATGTTGTGTGAATGTTATGTCATGATTTTATTTTATAAATGTGTTCATTCAGTACATGAAATTGTTCGAAACCTCATGTTACAGAGAAGTTCTCAGAGAAAATTTGGAATTTTTTAATTTTTCATACTTTATGAATTTTTGAAACTATAATGTTTAATAATTATAAATTACCTAATTATTATCGCGTAATATATTTTCGAGAAATTCCAATTATAAAATTTTAGAATATTATGAAAAAGGTTTTTTTATGTGAAAATCAGATTTTTTGGAGTAGTTAGCCTTCAGCGTTTTTTCAAAGATTGAATTAAATCGTAAGCGAAAATTACCGTAAAATCGGACGGGGAACTTGCTAGGATTTATTCGGGCGCGTTCGACCCGCGAATGGGGTGCTCAGCATTTGATCCCCGCCAGTAGTTGGAGGGCTGCCTTTTGTCATAGGTGGATTTGGGTGGTATCCGATAAATCGTCGTCTTATTATTTGGGGTTTTGGAAAAGCCCAATCCGTTTAAAACCACAGGTTTAGGTTTTTAAAATTATGGTAAATTTATTTTCGGGTTTTTATGAATAAATATCATGTATTAAACTATGGTAACTATAATTACCAAATTTAAAATGATTTTATTTAATTCAATGATCCCTTTTAATTATTATTCTTTTAGTTATTAAAAGGATAAACATAGTAACAATTATCTAGTTATGAAATATAATGAATATACTTACTTGCAAGTTGTAACGACCCGTCCCAGGTCGGCCGCACGAGTTAAGGTAAATCAACCAGCCTTGTCTGTAGTCGTAGATCGATGGATAATGACATAAAAGACTTACGTTTGACATTAATGATAATAAAAATGTTTTTTGTCGTCGTGGTGAACTATGACATATACAATAAAACAACTAACAGCATATCTGAGTCGCGCCAATGATGCAAACTCCAAAGATACGCAAGAATCAAAATCTGACATAGAGGAAAACTATGGCAAGCTAGACCCTGATGAAATCACAGTCTGAGTAACGATATACAAATGGAATAGCAAATAGGAAATGGCCCGATGAGAAATTCTATACGCGCGCTTCATCTATGATCTTGTCTACTTGACTATACTCAATGCGGCTTCTCGACAACCTCGGCGATCGACCTCTTAGAACCTAGGCATCGCGCCCGCCCGTAGAGAATAGTGGAGTCGGCTATTAGGCAGTGAATAGAAATACCTGAGACTTAATCTGCATCACATATATTCATACTTATATATATAACGTATGCTTATCGTAACCGGTACACACAATAATAAATAATTGTTCACAAATCACATAGAATTCTCTCATACGATATCACGCTAACACTTTATAGCGAGTCAGCAATGCATATTCGTTTAAGGAAAAGCTTGATCTCGGCTTACATAAAGTCATCAAATGAGAATCGCCTCCATGAAATAATACACATATAGAGGAATCCGCCTCCAAATAATACGAAACATAGGGAATCCACTCCAAATAATACGCATATGAAGAATCACCTCCATGTCGAGATGAAGGCCTCCACGCCAATCCTCCCGGCCGAGGCTACACCCACTTGATGTGCGTATCACACGAGCCTCCGAATCACGGTACCCACCATGATATCTTGTGCCTTTGAACCTCCCGGTCTAGAGTGCGCTTGACTCATGAGAGTAACACACAAAGCTGATCAAACACGTCGGTAGCTAGCGACCACCGCGACCTGCTTGACCTTGACCTGCTGACCACACAAAATCTCGTAACATGAATCATATTCCTGTTATCCCGTGATATGAAATCATAATCTTAATATACCATTATATGAATCATAGTCTCAATTATCTCATAATATAACTCAGAATCTCAATTATTTCATCATATGAATCATAATCAGAATTTACACATAATATCAATCATAATCTCAATTATTTCATAATATAAATCATAAATCACAATTTCCACATAATATCAGTCATAGTCACACAATACACATATCAGAATAATCCCGAATGCTCGCATGTAATATATACTGACATAATATATGAAAGGTCCCCGTCATTGAGATTTGTACTCACCTCAAACCCCAGCGGTAATAATGACTGCAGCGGTCCTCGTGCTAGATCGAGAACTCGACTCTATTCAAAGAAATTATACATTATAAAACATTAGTAGAATAACCTCTTAGCATCTATAAACCCGAGTGTCGTACAGCGTCTGGAATTGAAATTTACAACTCTTAGCAATCATCCTATCCCCAGATTGGTATACACTTGTAACATTCCAACATAACTACATTCTCAACATTCGGTCATACTTGTACCCCCAGCAATAACACTTTAAGCACGTTAATCAATCCGACAATCGATTGACAACTAATTAATCCATTAAATACAACCTCGATTCAATCACGAAATTTCTGAACTTTCTGACTTTTCTCATTGATCTCTGCTATCCATATCGAACCAATAATTCTATACCCCAACAACTATATTAAAGTCCTCCTTTCATGTACAATTTAAAGTTAATTTAAGAAGTCAACAAAGTCAACCACAAACTTACACCACTTTCTAACCCCAATAATCACTCCAAAATCTGTTAATCCCTATCACGATACCTAGATAACATTTACATACCGTAATCAATTCAAGATCTAAAAATTGACAAATCCAAAAAGAAAAGTCAGCTCTTTAAAAAGCTCAAGAAATATCCCAAAAGATTCGTCTTTCTTACTGGAATGTGATGAGGATGATGAGGAGAAGAGAATCACAACTTTGTTCTTGAGTTTAGAGGCAATCGGTGAGAGAAATGGAAGAAAATTTTGAGGGGAGAGGAGCAGGAGAAATCGGCCAAGGAGGGAGAAAGATGATGGTGAATGTGTTTGGATAATCATGAAAGAAGATAATGATAAGGAGATTTTTTAAGATGACTTAAGGCCCGTTTAGTTGGTTTATTTCTTCACTTTTCATACTTAAATTTCAATGAAACGATTCCAAATGTAAAGTTTTCCATGACATAAACTACTACTCATATATCTTAGTCTCGATACATTCGATTTTATTAAAATCTTTATACTATCTCGGGTCCCGCCTAAACGAAATATACCACCAACCGACCGTTTCGTTAAATTCTCCGCTACTTAACTTCGAAATTTTAAATTTCACCCGAAATACTCCACTGAGAAACTTATATACTATCAACATAATATTGGTAAGGAACGGGTTATTTACATTCTACCCACCTTATAAATTTAGGTCACCCGAAATTTACTTAAGACTGCGATTTTCTTATCGTCCCGACTAAGCGCTGATATGCTCTTGTGCGAATATCGTGACATCTTTGTCACCCAATCGCGTTCTTCGACATAGTCATTGACTTGAGATCGCGTCTTGCCTGTAAATACATTATGGCGTACTGCGTAGCCCACTTACTTCTGGCCCGGATATTACGCAATCTAATCATATCGAATCATCGCCGCGTCATGCTTGACCCTGATATCGTCGTCGTATCCCGTATGACAACGCCCGTCAAAATTTCGTATTTTATCGCCATTTATCGATATCATAAATCAACCATCAATATACCGCTCCAAAATCAATATCCATATCGCCGATATCATTGCGTATCCGCTCGTAATTCTTGTCATAATATCACCTCGTTATTCATATCGGATTCGTTAATGTGCAAGTAAATTCTCTTATGAAAACCCATTTCGGCCAAATTGTTTTATTATTGATTATCTTGGCATCAGGTATACGGTAAATACACCCGAGGTTTGACGCACAACTAACATATAATATATCGCGATAACCCGCCGTTTAAATTAATGCTCCTTTGTATATACCTTTTAAAACACCAATTCGTAGTATAGTTATATCCGCTTAACAAATTTGCACGTATAATACATCGGTATGTATATATATAGCGTCACGTTGCCTTTCATCCGATACGTTACCGCCATGCAGCCCATGCGTTCATTTACCATTCTCGTACCGTCGTGATTTCATCGTCGTATAGATTCGACATAGGTGTCTTACCCACTACTTTGTCATTTATTTGTCTCCGACACCATGTCGTACCATAACATGCTTAACCCATCACGGAGTTATCATTATCTCGATTTCACACATATATATACTTTTAGGCTACATTTGTTAACGTCATTATATTTCTAGTGTTACTACGATTTATTAACATCGACTTTCCAGCAGGACAATTCCAAACATGCGTATATATCACCCATGCTACATTGTTAGCCGTCATTCGCGCACTTTGCTTGATAACACTTATCGAGAACAACTTATTCACAGCTCCAGTAGCTGCTCAATATCCCTTTTTCGCATAATCTACGCTCCGGTCTCGTTTTCTAGTCAAATTGAAAATTTCAACCTACCATATTCCTCTTCACATCAAACCATTACGAACTTTCGTACGGCGAGTATCGTTACGTGTTTCTACCCAAAATTGTTAGACAATAGCGGCCCGACTTCACTTACGCTTCCTTTAGTCCTCGCTTATACACTGTATAGTACTTTATGAATCTAATTTACGTTCACTTAGCTAGATTATAGTATCCGCTGATGCCATTCTTCATTAATTTAACCATCGAGAAACTTATTCTCTGTTGTAGTCATATCGAGTTTCATTATTTCCCTCGAGTTAACCCGTCGCTCATTAGTCATTTTCCGCTTTTCGTCGATGCCGTTTAAATGATATTAGAACTCGACATCTCTTTAATAGCTTCCGATTGTACCATCTAACAGGCTTTGAGAGTTAGTATTACCAGATTAGCAATTTCCTCTTACTTAAATTGTATCTGTTAACTCTCGAATTAACTGCATTTTATGATAAAATGTATATCGCCATCTGATAGTCCTTTACTTTCCGATAAAGGCCTTTATATGCGAATCAACACATACCATTCCGCCTATTTGACCTTGAATTCATAAATTCCAGCATTTGTATTCTAATTGACATAAATTACCGCTTTATTATTACTTATTACATGGCTTGACGTTTAACGTCTTGACTCGCGTCACCGTGGCCATTACAAAATCCATAGAATCTTATAATTGCTCCACATAAACTTTGTACCCAGCATGTGATTAATCACTACGAGAGAAAACTTGTGAATCTGCTCATAACAATTCAATTATTATTCTTATTAAGCATTTCTCGAATCCGTCGTCGAATCACAAGTATGAATTTCTCGGTGTCTCTGAGTTATGGTCAGCGATATACGTACTTTCCCGTGATACGGTGTGCCGAGTCGCGTGCACCTCAGAAACTACCAAGTCTCTCGCGGTATACCCGTGGTGAGCACCAGTTTCTCATAACTATGCTCTTGAATTATTAGTGCGGCACGTATATTCTACCGTACTTAATAATACTCCATTGTCCGCCCGAAATTTGTCAACGCCATCTATTTCAATAGTCCATTAATTCAAATTCTTAGAACTAACATTAGCGTATCACCGTCATTAGTTTCATTCATTGTTATCCACTTAAACAAAAAAAAATTCATTTATAACCGTCATTAACCGTCATATTTCTCTTATGAGGAGATCCCAAAGATTCATTGATATTCGTTACTAATTCCGCGATTTTCATACTGTTAGTCCAACTTCCTCGGCAGTCGGTATTCCAAATCTTATAATTTCTGAAAATTCGCTTATAACCTCGGCTTCGTCCTTGAAAAATTTATCACCGACCTTTGAATCGGGAACCTTGTCGATTATCAACTTTATCTTTGTAACATTATGATATCCAAGCGTTTACTCCCACTTATGCGCCTTGAATGTCGTAGTCCTCATTCTTGTGAAGAAACCAAATCCGTACCTTTGATTCATTTAACCTTTAACCTTACGACCGTATTCCGCGTCTACTTAACATAATTTATAGAGATTCACCTCTTATAACTCTACTCATTTCATCCCAACCACAAATTCAATTTTCCCAAATTAACATTCTTCGTTATATATAATTACATACAATATACCAGTCTTGAAGAAATCATCATTCTTTCATGTCTTTTCTTGACTGCTTTCGAACAACAAATTGCACCCTTAATCAAATCTTTGATGTTCCAACTATTATTACCAAATTTATATCTTAATTTCATACTTTCTCTTTTCAATTCACAGTTGTTAGAACTCCCGTATCCTTGACCTAATATATACTCGCGTATCATTACGCTTCCCATGTGGTTCTATTCCGTCTTCCCGTTTCATCGTAGATGTGATTATATACTACAACTTTATCATACATTAACAACCACGACATCTCATTCAATCTACGTCTCGTCGTATTACGAAATTTCCAAAATTCCCTATTTATAAATCGAACTTTAAATAATATATCACCCGTCCAGCTAAGATCTTATTTCGCTTAAAATTATTAAATTTATGTATCAGTCACCGAAAGTTTTATTAATAGAGAGTACTACTAAACATCTATTCATTCTCCCAAAGTCCCAAAATTTTCATTTTTCCACTATTCTCCAAGAAACAATTCGCAACCTAAACAACTTAGAACTTCATGTAATCATGTCAACCAAAATATTCATTTTAAATCGATACCTTTCGATTCATTAATCGACTTATTATCCACTAATAGAGTACTCGAATACTTAATTCCTGATACGATTTTTTTCCAATATTTCGGATGTACAATCATATTGTCTATACAGATGATCGATAACCTCATGTCGGCCCGTCGTAACAGCAGGTTTTTACGGCAAAAATTTCTCATTTAATTTTATCTCAATTCCCTTAGTATCCGCCGAAATAGAAATTTTCAATATCAGCTTTATTCTGACAACTTTACATCTTCTCTTCTTTGCCTCTGTATTAAATTGCGTGGACAGCCAAGATTCATTAATTCAACTTCATCTTACTTAGAGTGGTCAAGTCGGCACATGTCAATCAGCTAGAGAGTGTAGTGCCTACTTGCTGCTTGGCTTGGGTCCCGACCACAGCGGCTATCACCGACACTCTTCCACCCAGAATTATCTCGGTATGCCGATTTAACTCGCGTCTAAGGATCAAAATCTTATACGCGATCGCGGTGCGCTTACTTGACTCTTAGATTTACATAAAATATCTCGACGACATGACTCCAACTCGGAGCATTATAGAGACTGGCTGACATCGCTGACGCATCTCTGCTACTCGACCAAATTCCAACAAATACCGTATCCCTGGCATCCCGTTTCCCGCACGGTTCGGTCTTGAGTTCGCGTCGCTTGATACTTAATAGTTATCGAGTAAAGCCAGAATCTACTCAAGCTTTCAATGAGCCAGCTATCCGAGGGTAGTATAAGTATTATGGCGACACGTGCGACTCTTCGTAATCAACTTCCAATTGTATACTCGTCAAAGGATTCTTAACCGCTTGATTCTTATGTCGACTTACAACGATAGTCTGATTCATTTCAACGCTTCCCCACTAAGGTACTGTGCCTTGATTATTTGAAAATCTTCAGAATTGGCATCGCCAGCGGTCAGCGATCGGCGAAAGAACAAAAGATTTAGACTCACAAGAACACTCGGATATCGACAACCACTCGGCCATTTTACGCTAGGCCGTAACCCGCGCGAGGACACCACGAAAGCGAAACCTAAGCTACGTACCAAAATTGTAGCGGCAGGTCAGATTCGGCCGCCCCGAGGTTAAGGTCGTCAACAACCTGTACACCAGAGTCACCGATCGATGGATAACAACATAAAAAGACTTCATTTGACATTAATGATGATAATAAAAAATACAATTTTGTCCATAAATTGGTGAACTAACAACATGTACAATAAAACAACTAACAACGTAATAAAATTCGCATAATGATACAACTCAAAGATACACAAGAATCAAATACAACATAGAAACTATGGCAACTAGACCCCTCAATGAAATATCTGAGACCTGAGTCCTATGATATACAAATCGACAACAGGGAAATAGTGATGAGGAATTCACATGCCGCCTTGCTCATCAATGATCTTGTCTGCTGACTGTCAGTCACGACTTCTCGACAACCTCGGCGATCAACCTCTTAGAACCTAGGCATAAAACGCCCGCCCATAGAGAATAGGGAGTCAGCTATTAAGTTGAGTGAATAGAAATACCACAGACTTGATCCCATCATATATTCATACTTATATATATAACGTATGCTTATCGTTAACCGGGCTACCTGATAAATAGCGTTCACAAATCACATAGATTTCTCTCGTAATACGATATCACATAACTTAACATATAACCGTCAGCGGTGCATATTCATTTAAGAAGCAGTCATGCCTGAGAAGTCATCAAATAGGAATCCGCTCACTTGGAAATAATACGTATGAGGAATCCGCCTCCAAATAATACCGCGTAGAGAATCCCACCTCCAAATAATACACATATGAGGAACCACCTCCAGCATGTGGAGATGAGGCCCTCGCGCGTCCTCGAATCCGGGGGCTACGCGCGATGTGCATATCCTTTTGAAACCTCGAATCACTTTGGAATTTACCAGCATATATACACCCTTTGAGCCTCCCGATTAAGAGGTCACCACCACCGCTCCATAGTAACATAAGCAATCAAACACGTTAGCCTTGTGACCACTGTGTGTAACCACCTTGGCCAACGCGGCCACACAAAATCTCCTCGTGTCGTATTCACAAGCCCATCCGTGATATAAATCATAATCACTAATATCTCATTATATGAATCATAATCTCAATTATCTCATAATATAACTCAAAATCTCAATTATTTCATCATGAATCATAAATCAGAATTTACACATAGTATCAATCATAATCTCAATTATTTCATAATATGAATCGCAAATCACAATTTCCACATAATATCAGTCATAGTCACACAATACACATATCAGAATAATCCCAAGATATCACATGTAATATATACAACATAATATATATGAAGGTCCCATGCATTGAGTTTATGCTACTTTCAGGCAGCGATAATAATGACTACAGTCCTACCGTCTTTAGATCCGGGCTCAACTCTATTCAAAAGAAATTATACATTATAACACATTCCGTGAAATAACCTCTCTTGCATCTATATAAACCAGGTAATAAATACCGTCTCGCGATTCAAATTTACAACTTCTTATGATAAATCGCATCCCCAGGGTGGTATACACTTGTAACATTCAACATAACTACATTCTCGACATTCGGTCATCACCTTATTACTCAACAATAACACTTTAAGCACATTCTAATCAATCCGACAATCGATTGACAGTAATTAATCCAGTAAATACAACCTCCCGATTCGATCCACCTGAAAGGCTATCACGAACTTTCCCAGCTTTCTCAACCCGATCTCTACGCATCCATATCGAGCCAATAATTCTATACCCAAAACAACTATATTAAAGTCCTCCCCAACATAATACAATTTAAAGTTAATTTAAGAAAAAGTCAACAAAATCGGCCACTTGACTTATGACTTTCTAACCCCAGTAATCACTCAAAATCATCATTAAATACTATATCACGATACCTAGATAACATTTCTATTCCATGAAATCAATTCAAGATCTAAAGTCAAACAAAATCCAAGAAAAGTCAGCTCTTTAAAAACTCAAGAAATATCTGATAGACCGTTTTGTTAAATTACACTACTCGACTTAGAAATTTTAAATTTCACCCACAGAAATACTCGTAGAAACTTATATACTATCGACATAATATTGGTAAGGAAACGGGTTATTTCACAAAGTATTTATATTATTATATATGCATGAAATAATTATTGTAATAATTATTGGACACATTTTATAAATATATGTATCAATTAATTTTGATTATATATTTTGCATGGATTTAATTATGAGATTCAAATTTCAATTTAATTCGATCACATTTAATTGTATATTTTATGTGATTTAATTTGATTTGCAAATCAAAAATGGAAACCATTTATATGATTGTCAATCATATATTTAAATTTGAATTTGATTGAGAGTAATTATCTCAACCTCATAATTAGTATTTATTGCATACTTATTGCATATTAAGTACATGTTTATTATGTATTAATTGCATATTTATTGCGTTAATAATCTAATTTGACTTTATGAGTCATTTATTCCATATCATTTAATATATTTATTGGATCCATGATATGTGATTTATTTCTTGCACATATATATTGTAATGGAAATGGAAAGGGGATATATTGATATGACAGTTTAAATATTTTTATTCCATCTACATTCTGCGGAGCTCGTTTATTAGTTATAAAACGTAGAAGTCGTATTTATTTTGACTATTTATTTATTTTATTCTACTGAAACTGCTTGTATTTGTCAAGGGTGGGTTACTAAATAAATATCTTGATGTGGAGGAATTGAAGATGAAACTACAAGGACAACATTTGGCGACTATGGAAGTTTCCCAAAGTTGAAGAATCTGAAGCGCATTTTGCAAGAGAAATATTGTAATAGGGCTTATGTTGATATTACACTTTGTAAAGTGTGGTAATAGATACATTTTATTTGGGGTCATGTCATTATATGTAACGAACCACCGTAGAGCGGCAGCGCCCCAAGGCTAAGATCGTTAGAAATCTCTACATCAATTCGCGTGTGCACAGTGCGAAAACTAACAGAAATTTACAACTAAAATCTTTGCTTTAACAATAATTTCAAAAGTCTCTAAGACAACATTTATATCAATCTCAAAACATCTATACATAATGTGATCAAAATACACAATACTACAAAATATGAAGTCGAGAGAAAAGAGAGCTGTGAGGATATCCTAGCCACCCGAACCGTACCTATGATGATCTCGGCCCTCGCTCCCGCAAAGATGGTGCCTTGCGAGCGTCTCAGCCATTTACAAAGTGCAGGGGTATCAAATAAAGTGGCTGAGAAAGCTCAATGAATATTCATATAGCGAGCATCACTAACCACACATATGCACATGTAAACATCCCCAGTCCATGACAATGTAATAGAATCCGTCTATAATTGTCGATATTACCGATAACTTTGGCCATGTCGGATAATCAATGAATAAACTATCATAGCGCGGTCGATACGTCTACTATATCACACAAAGAAACAATAACTACTGCTCCAGGCCCCTATTGAGTCTCCTTCCAGTAAGGGGAAAAGAAAAAGCGTCTTTCGTTCGCTTCACTCAACAAGCAAAGGACAAAAATAAGTATTACTCGTTGCTTCTCCGGTAAGCGAGATATAAATCAGTTACCCGTTGCTTCTCCCGTGAGAACAGCTATTTCTTGAGGAGAGTACCAATTTAGCTTAGGATGAGAGTTCGGCAACCAATGTCATCAGCAAATAATAAAATTAAATACATATAAATAAGCTGGATATCATATTTGATCATATACTTAAATACTAAATGTCGCGAGTCTGATATCACGTATCACATATATAACTCGTCCCTAGTAAAAAACTATACAACTTACATATACATAATATATATGAAAGGTTGTAATCACTTGAATATAAATACTCACTGCGCCAAGCCGAAGTCCGCAACTTTTCTACTTTTCGGGCTTGACTACTCGATGTCTACTAAGAACATAATAATAATGATTACTTTTATTTTAGTAACTTTAACTAACAATAGCTACTAAGTTTGTGAACTACTCTTGAATTAAACAATTTCATCCCAATTTACAATATATTGCTATACTCATTTTAACTTTTGTCTATATCCAAACTATACTAGTTATATCAAGAATCTAAATTGAATACTACTATCCCAAAATCTATTACATAATTAAACTAAAACTAAGATATGATTCTATAATTTAATTTATGTATATTATAAGTAATCAATTTACTTATAAATAAAGAACTTAATTAGATAAATTTGTATATAATCAATATCACGTGTTTAAACCGGCTTAAACTAGTAAATATGAACTCAACATATGAACTATGGATGAGTTTAGCTAATTAAAATAACTTGACATAATTTTAAAACTAGTTATATAATAAATAAAATGATATAGTTATATCTTTTCCTTTTTGAACTTGATGGAAACTTTAGGATTATGATTTAAGAGGAGAATAAGCACCAAATGAAAGAAAAATTTTGGGAAAGGAAAGAGGCAGAAAGCTCACGGCCCAAAGGAGAGAAGGAAGGAAGATGTTTTGTTATGATTCTTGATTAGGTTAGGATGATAAATTCTATTAAATTAAGTTAAAATTTTGAGTTGGTTTTAAGTAGAGCAATGTTCAATTATTACTTGAATCAAAAACAAATTCGGGTTATTTCAATATATCTCCACGATTATTATTCTTCTTTATATTACTTGAGTATGTGCTATATAAGCGTGATAACATATTCGTTAAAAAATTAGGTGGTGGAATCCGGGAATCACTATAAATAATTCGGAATAAGATGTCGATGTACGAGACTAGTATATGAGTAGTAGTTTATGTCATAAAATTTACATTTGGAATCAGAGTTTAATTCTGTGAGATTTAGAATACGGAAAGTGGAGAAATTAACCGAAACTTGAGCGGGACTCAAACTATTCTTAAATATCTTCACCGTCTATCAAACCACGTCATCTAAAACACAAAATATCTTCTTCTTTTTCTTGGGGTTGGCCAGCTTACCCAGCAGCGAAACAAGAAAATTTTTCTTCCATTTCTCTCTTGATTGTTGCTCAAACTCAAGATCGTTGGTTCAGATATCTTTCCTAAATCATCTTCTTTGAATTAAGGTAAAGAAAAGTTCAAATCTTTTGGGATATTTCATGGGTTTTGGCATAGTTGACTTAATTGACTTTTGCTAAATTACTTAGATTTAATTGTGTTTCTAAGTTTGATTTACATGGGTAGTATGATGATATAAGTAGTTAATTCATGAGTTAAGATGTTGTTTGAGGGTTTATGGTGATAGGTTGACTTTTCCTAGGTTAGTTGACTTTTGATGTTTGTGACTTTTTTAGAAGACTTTTTAAATGTGAGGTTAATTTAGGACCTTATTGTAGTTGTTGTAAGGTTAGAATTGTGATTTATAATCGTTAGAGAGTTAGGAGAGAATTGTGATTTAATGCGTTGAGTAGTAATTGAAGATTTTGGGTATAAGTTGTTGATATTCATATGGACTTGAGGGTTAAATAGAGTGACTTATAAATTGATTTGAAATGTTAAAAGTGATAAGGTGAAATTTTGGGGGAGGTGGGTTGTCCGTGGGGTTGTTATTTAGTTGTCTTATTAAATCGTTTAGACCGTTTGTGATAGTTCACTTAAGAGTTGGTAATGTATCTTCTAAAACTTTTAGAATATAGTAGTAGGTTTGATTGTACTTTTAGAATTGATGTTTTTGTTAGGCGTTGATGGAGTAGGGAAGGGTAGTTACCGTGATTGTGATTTATTTTTGTGGTAGCTAGGTGATGCCCAGCATCTCTTGAATTGTTACATTTTACTTTTAAATTGTTGAAACATGTCATTTATTGAGGCCCTTGATTATTTGAGAAAGAGTATACATGTCATTATTGTATGATTATGTGTGAATTCATTTGTGTGAGCCATGATATGATTATGTGATTGTATTTACGTGGCGTTGAAGATTTGCTTGAGGTAGCGTAATAAGCTTGAGCTCTGACTTACGTTCTTGTGTTTTGTGGCCTTGTCGGCATTTACGTATTAAAACGCTGTCGGCACTTACACATTTACGTAGCGGCCTTGCCGGCAGTTCGATTGATTACACACACCCAGTTGTGGGGCGTTTTAATTTGTGCTTTGATATTGTTTAGGAATAGAGTAGTTGGGTATTTGGGATGTTGAAGTTGGCATTATCTTGACTTTGAGTGACTTAGGTATTATGATATGACCCCTATAGTTAAGGATGATTAGGGGTTAGGTGACTCTCTTCCTTCTGAATATGTGATGCTATTGGCCTTATACTAAGTATAAGTGCGGTTTGGCCTTATACTACGGTATAGGTGCGGTTTTGGCCTTATACTCACGGTATGGAGTGCGGTTTGGCCTTATGCCGGTATAAGTGCGGTTTGACACTCTTTACGGTATAAGTGCGAGTTTGGCCTTATACTTGGGTATAAGAAGCCGGTTTGATTATCTATGACACTTGATGTGTGCATTGTTGGTGTTGGCCTTATACTACGGTATAAAAGCGGTATGATTGGCATGTCGCATTAGAGTTGAGCTTATCTTTTGTGAGTATGAGAGAGATAGATGGTTTGAGTGACTAGAGTTATAATTAGATTTCATGAGTCTGAGTTGCAATACAGTGATTGTGTGCCTTATTGAGGACTTTGTATTATATCTTGACATGTTATGCACAGGACCTTCTTTGGAATTTTTATGATGTGGCTTATTAGGTAGTCGGGAATATATACATATTTATTCATATCGACTACTATATATCTAATGATTTGTCTCTCGTTTAGGTATGGCTTAAGTTTCACCTATGTTAAAGTTTCACTAGAAAAGCAGCAGGTTACACACCTATTAACTTTTGAGGCATTTGTTTTTTGTGCGGAGGTTGTGAGGCAGTTGAGTCAGGAGGCTGTTTGAGTTTATATTCAGTGATGGCTAGAGTGAGCATCAGTGCTGAGGATCCTCGCGATCGTTTTGTTGTGTTGTCAACCGTTTTTTTTATTGTTGTATTCATTTTCGGACT
Organism: Lithospermum erythrorhizon; assembly: GCA_019722365.1. Classification (NCBI taxonomy): domain Eukaryota; kingdom Viridiplantae; phylum Streptophyta; class Magnoliopsida; order Boraginales; family Boraginaceae; genus Lithospermum; species Lithospermum erythrorhizon. The sequence goes on from JADFUC010000774.1 coordinate 24,325, forward strand.
TTAGCCTTGAGTATTTTGTATTAGGAATCTGGTATTTACTCGTTGCGGCATTCTTTGTCTTTTGAGATATATTGTATATATATGGGAGTTGTGGTTGGTTAGATATCCTGCAGTGGATTGTAAATTGTAAAATTGTTTTTCTAAATTTAGCGTAAATAAAACTTTTGGATAAGCGTGAATTCTTTAAATTGAGTATAAAATTGATGTATGGTGAGAGCTACAGTGTTCGATATTATAATGATTCTCTCCTGGAAGGCCGACTGCAGGTAGATCTACATTAACAAGTTAAATAATATCAAAATAATATTATTATTAATCTTACCATGAAATTTAATGAAATATCAAAGTAAATTTAAAGTTTAATACTGACTTATCTGTGACTCACTTGGGCTGCTTGTGATGGCAGGTGTAATTGGTGTGTCTTGTTAGGTATGACAATGGATCGTAGTGATTTCATGCGTTGTACATTTCAGATGATCCATTCGATCTAACATGTTAGTTTAATTGGTAGCTTAACTTTGTGATTTCGCTAACGTTATTGAGCTCGGTGATACATTTCGAGTAGCACTACATTAGGAGTGTTAGTGACCGCAAGGTGTGTCTTGATACCTGATTGATTAGTTAATCTACCGTTGTCTTTGGGGATTGAAAATGTGTATGTAGTGTTACCATTTGGATTCAACACTTGTGGATCTTGGATCTACCTTGTACATTTTGTGAGATTTGGAAATACGGGTATAATATTTATAATTTATTTGTACTATATTTGATTGTTTTGAACTTCTATCCACAACTACATGTTTCTATTAGATTGGCCTCACGATTACTGTTTATTCGCCGTGGTGGGCAAATTAGAAACATAGCTTTATTGTAGCTAAAACAAGTTAGGAGAAATCCATAAACTTGTGGTAATATAGTGTTATAAGCTGCTAAACACATTTTCCTTCATAAGTCATTGAAGATGGTTATGTCTTAATAAAAAACAATGTCGATGAGTAATTATTTGAAACTTGGATTAATCATGGACACGTTACGAACTTAGGTTCGGTTAACAATAATAATGTAATATGAATGAAGATAAATTAAATTTTATCTCAATCGAAGGTGATGATGCTATAAGAGACTAATATGTTATATTTAATACTTGTATATAAGTTTAAATAATTGGTTTAATCTCTTTTATAATCAGCCCAGAGAAAACTATTGGATAGTCCTCGAATGTTGTGTATCTACGTTCAAGACATGTCATTGGTATTTAGTTCATCAACAAGAATGAACTCCAGGTTGTGAATTGTTATGAAACATAAGCTATCTAGTTTTGTATAACCCGGATAAGCAATATTGTCTACATAGATTTCTGTCAACATAAAAGTTAGTGCACAAAATGTAATTGAGATTAATGATTAATTTAGTTATTTCAAATAGCCACGAGAAAGGATATTTATAGCAGAAATAGAAAGAAGTTGATTAAACCTTTTCACCGTACCTAATGATTTGTTATCGATTATAATATCGTTATGACTACAAAAGGCGCTAATGTGGTAGACCTTTGTTTTTCATGGTTTTGATCATGATTCTGAGCCAAAATACCCAGTATTGGTAGCCAATACAAGGCACAAAGAAGATAATTGAGCTCTTGTAGCAATGATAGGTGACGACTCACGTTATAAGAGCCATGGTTAAATCATCCATGAATGGTTGAAACTTGAGGCTATTTCTTTGAACCTATATTTCTTATGAAAGACATGATATTTTGAATAACAAACAATTGAATAATACTTGTGATAAATGACTTTAACAGACTTGAGTTTGATCTTGCAAGATGAACTGATAACTCTTTCTAGACTTAAGTGGGAGGTTTGTTAATCTTGATTTAGTTTGTATTTTCACATACAAGTCAATCAAGGACATAAGTCATTGAATGATACATCAGAATTGATAAGAGTATGTGGATGACCATATAAATATCATCAAGTTCTGAATCAAGTATCATTGACACAGATATAATATATTATCAAGAGATGAGATAATATCATTCGATCTAAGAAAAGTACTTGACGAATCGTAAGTAGGAATTGTGTTTAATGGTAAAAACACAATGGGATGAAATATCTTTCAATTTTTACTTAGTGATCTTTTCGTTCTACCTTAGATGTGTCACTAGTTGAATTGATACAAGTAAAATTGTGTTCAATGTTGAAACTTATGATGAATGGAATAAATTTACATATCAAAGGCTGATTTAGCTTACCTTTAAAGCCAAATTTATTCATGTACTGAACCATGAGACAGCAGAGTTATGTTTGACAAACAAACTTTGAAACATCTCGAGATGGACAAAGTTAATATTATCCTTTGGTAGACATAATTTAACACGAGATGTTGAGATTATGTCATCACGTACATAACCGAAACAAAGCGGTATTGTTACAAATACACTATATAATTAAAATTTATTGTATGTAGTATATTCCATAGTATAAAGGTGGAAATAAGTATATGTAACTGAATATTCAAGTGGCTCCTTAGGAAGACCAATCCCGTGTTAGAATCCTTCGGTTATATCGGGAATATCGACAATTCTACGTGCATTGCCTTTGCGTCTAATGCAAGATACAATGATATGAATAAATCATACTTCTATATAGATGACTTGAGAGGTCATCAGTGAAATAAATTGGAATACGAGTGGTATAACTTCGCTCTGTTGCACTCTATATAAGGTGATTCATCGGAAGTAAGAAGCGTAATTCCATTAAATGAACATATAGTCATAAAATGAATCAAGCATTTAGACATTAAAGTTGAATGTATTCATTGGTTGGCCGATCTTAAATGTCTATTGAAACTTCGTTCCTTATTGATTCACACGTGTGCGTGTGTTTAAAATAGTGATCTAAAGAATGTTCCTAAGTAATGATTAGTATTGATGCATACTTGACGCATTGTGGAAAACTTACATCTCAAGTAAAAGAACAAGAAAGGAAGCGATTGTATTATCAGTATCCAAGTTGCAAAATTGAGATAGAGTATAATGAAGTTAAAATCTTCAGTTTGATTGAAATCAAAAGGGTCAAAAGTGAAGATGAACCTTGAGTTCCTTAAAGGTTAGTGGGAGAAAAACCATACATAATGTTTTATATATTGAGTACTAGAGGAGTTCTATTACAGCGCCTTGGAGGAATATAATAGTGGACTCTTTGTACATCTGTAAGCCCAATTCTACGTATATGCGACATATGATATATTAGTCAATATAAGCTTAAATGACATTTACTTGTTAAGCTATAATGGTCATAGCAAGAAGCTTGAGGTGAATAAAATCTGGGATAGATTAAAGTCCCGCAATGATTCTCTTATTCCAATGACTGACTCTCTGCTTGGGAGTCGTTCCATGAAATAAGGATCTGCGTGAGAGGTTAGAGTGGTTGGAATCTATTACATGTTAATTTGACTATTAGATAGTAATGTGATTCGCGTGTTATGCCATATGGGGATTATGTGTTGTACATCACGAATATGACATAACACAATTCCCATATGGAATTATTGGGGTTCTAAAAGGTATTTGCTTGGGTTTGGGAATACGTTTTGTAGTAACCCTAAACGAATAGAGTAAATATGGCTACACCACCTAGCCTTGGATATTGTGACAGTGTCATGGGCAGTGTCCCACATGTGGAACACACTATGTAAATACAATTCATGAATAGGGCTGAGTTTAGTATACTCGGAGAGTCAAACAAAAGAAACTTGAACTCAGCATTACGACATTGCCAGTCAATTTGTATTGTTGGTAATGTTATTATAGAACATGCATTTTAATAAGATAGATGTATTTTAACAGACTTTAATTGTCTTCTAAACCTACGATTGATTAACCCAGTAGCTAGGCGCCATAGAACCAAAATAATCTCTCCATATATGTACGGAAGCAGAGGTTTGTCCTTGTTTACGCCTTAGTGTAGTTAGACCCGAGGTGTAGTGGATATTTGTGTGGACCCTTATGGTAATGTCCAGTTTAGAGCAAAGCTTTGTATTAAATAAATGCAAAATCCATTTTGTCATGACTATATGACTATATATCGGGATAATGTTCTCGATTAAGTACGGTGATTCGTAGTTGATAGACCCCCGACGAGATGAATACAAAAGACTACTTGTATTAGCTTTCCGGTTAAAGTGATTGATATTGCCCTCCATTTTGGATGTCCTAAAGGACCTAAGAGATTCATCTTGAAGCTTAAGGATCCACGTGTGGATTTAGCCAGCATCTGGGTTAATATATTCTTACTGTGATTAAATCAGAGGATTTGATTTCGAGATTGAAGAAGGAGCCCGAGCGATACAGGTTAGGTGGGGAGCTGGATTCATTTGCTTTTACCACGGATTAAGGTTAAATTGATTGAGCAAGGTAATTCTTGTTTCTGATCTAATTGTTAACCATTATATGGATGTGTAATTGTTAAATACTGAATGTCATTTATTGTTTCACGTTGAAGTTTGAAATAATACAAATCCCCGAAACAGAATCTATAGTTTCTAGAGTCGACCTAAAGGGTTGACAAGAAAACCCTGCTGAGTCTAGAAGCGTAAAGATAGTGTAATTTTCTGAGATAATTGATGTCATTGGGGCAACTAGCGTTTGATGACGGCATAGTGATTGATTGATGATGGGTTGTATTGGATCTCGTGGAGCTTGTAAGTCCAATCAATCTTATAGACTGCTCGGTTGCACTTGATTTGACATTGCACAAAATAGAAAGATATGTATATCTTGTCACATCAATTTTCTTAGAACTATTGAAGTTTAGCGATTAGACTGCGTATATAGGGAAACATACATGTTATAGGTTGTACTTTGACTATGTCAAGCGTGCATATAGCCGGGGATCATAACGGCATATATTGGGTGACCTGATATAGTATAGCGGTAGATGTTGATATATTATTATAAGGGATTTGTCCATCACTGATATCTGAGGTAGATCTCAAATACAAATGGGAGAACACGTGTACTTCGGCGTTGTGGGACTTATTGATGCTCAGTTTCATGGTTTGAGTAAAAAGTCGTGGGTGTTTCATGGCCTTGCTTGCTTTTATAGTTAGCCCTATGACTAGAATCGAGACAAAGGTGTAAAGTAATCGTCAGGGGCAAGCCCAAATCAATACTTATTGGTTTCATTTATTATGCCGGATTGCGACAATGTTATGTGATTCATTTGCTAGTTTAGTGAATGTGATTATAAAAGCGGAACATTCGATCATAGTGATTGTAATTACTAGTGGGTTCTCGTGATATCCTGCAGAGTTAGGCGAATTGCTAGATCCATGCATAATCGTTATAATAATAATATTAATGGTCAATTATATATTGCTCGGCCGCTATTATCTAAGCCTAGAAGGTCACGCACATGCAGTGACGTTGAATCATATTTCGTATGGGGGTAAAAGCTGCATTTGCTAAATTGAGAGTTGATTGTAATCTTGAATGTTTAATTAGAGATTTTACGTTGATAATATAAAATATAAATTGGATAAACCGAATTAATTAATTAGTCAATTAGATTAATTCGGTAGTTACAAGTTAGTAACTTGTTGGTGCCAACTTGTTAATATTTTAATTTACTTGTTTAATTGAATTAAGCGAATTAGAATTTCATTAAAAAGCTGACCGATTGAACTTTTAGGTTGGAAACATATAAGGTAAGCTTATTAGGTTTCATGATCATGTTGAAAGCACAAAACCTAGCCTCCATATTCTCTCAAATGGCCAAAAATATCAAGAAGAAGAATTGAAATTCTTCTCTTGAATTTTCATCCAATTCTTTTAGTGCTAGCGAACCCAAATGTAGGATTCAGCCTCCCAGAGATATTGATTGGAGTGCCGAGGATGGAATTCATAGGAGGAGAAGTTGTAAAAGTTTGTTGATAGGCTTCCGCTGGAATCTCTGTAAGTATTTTCCATTATTTATTTAGTTCATAGTTTAAACACCTAATTGATCCTGTTTATATGTTTTTGATTAAAGTTTTGAATCAAGTTATATTTTCCAACAATAGAGGGGGCATCATATCAGTGAAAACATCCTGGTTTTGGTCCTGATTGTTATTGTGAATATGGTCCAAATAGTTGGTGAGCACCCTTAGGGCTATGGCGGCAGTGTAATATTGAGTGACTAATCCTACCACAATGATAACATGCTCTAAAAATATTTTCATATCTGAAGGAGATCCAGATGATGGTGTTCTCTAGAATACGGATATATGTTCCAACAATGAGGGGGGCAGAGAGAGGGACACAAATTATAACTCTCACAAATTGAAAGGCTTGATCCGATGGACCATACCAGTCAAGACCCATAATTTCTCCAACCACTCTTGTCATACGTGTCATATTAGCTTCAGAAAAGTACTCCCGAGGGATCCCATGAAGTAGAACCTAGAGGCTAATGTGTGCAATATCAAAATTCTTGAAGACAAGATTGGGTGTCCAATGTTGAAGGACGAGGAGAGCACCATTGATATTGAGAGGGGATCCAAGTACAACATCATCAAGGTCTTCCTCGATTGAGAAGTGGAAGAGATAAATGGAGCCTCTTCTCTCAAAATTCACCACTCCTCTGAGGAGCCAGCAGTGTTCAACATACTCTTGAACTCTTTCAATAGAGAAGAATTCATCATCTCTGATTAGTCCAAGGAGGGTTCTGTTTAGGTAAGTTCTACTGGCAATAGCTCGGTCATGATCCATCTGATCAATGAGTCCTCGTCTTTCCAATGGGGTTGGAAGGGGGTTTATGGGGAGTTTGACATTTTGGGAGTTAGTTGTTTGCTGAGTGATTGCGATTGAATGGATTTTTGGATGTGTTAGTCTTAGAGTGATGTGAAAATTATTAGTTTTAACTTGGGATTATGAGATAGATTATTGAAGTTTTGTTGATATTTTGGAGAGAAATGAAGATTATCAGGGGCCATCATTACTAATTGTATAATCTGATAGGGAAGTTTTTGGAGGAAGACAACAGGTTGGACAGAGCAAGAGGCAGCTAGAAAATGGAGAAGGGGTGGCTCGTGGCGTTAGAAAATGGGGGCGTAGGGAGATTTTCTTGCAGACTTAAATGAGGAGTGAGATGGAATGTTGGAAAGGGAGTGCAGGAGATGAAAAGATCCAAAAAATGAAATGATGGATGTGTTTGCAAATGATTGGAGAGATAAAAACACAAAAGGTGAAGAAAGAGAAAGGTAAAAGAGATCAATATAGCTTATATGAGGGATGATTAGATGGACAAACACAAAGCGAATGTAAAGGGGAAGAAGGAAAGGATCAAAGTGGGGAGATTGGAGATGGTTTTGCAGGAGTATTCTTCCACACGGTAGAAGAATTGGAAGTGTTCGGATTAATTGACTTGTTATCAGCAAGTTTGAGATAGAAACTTGCATGAGTGTGTAGAGAGGATTTGAGAAAAACTTGGAGAGAATTCAAAAGTTGTTTTTGTTAGTTCGTCAAACCAACTTATAAGTTGGAGCAAAAAAAAGTTGGAAAATAAAAGAGTTAAGATTTGCTTTTTTTTTATTTCAACTTATAAGAGCATGTACATCAGCTTCCCTAACATTTTTCTAAAATGCCCTCTTAATTATTACTTTTTAAATTTATAGGGGTTGATTTTTATGTATGTTCTTTAACAGCTTCCCTATTATATATTTAGCTGTTGAAAAAATAATAGGGAGAATATAAATTTAAGGGGTGAAGAGGGTGGGTGAATAATTTTATAGGGGACAACTTATTTTAGGGGAGCTGAAAAAGAATATTTTTTAGTGATTTCAGCCCCTATTTTAGCTTTTAGGGGAGCTGATGTATATGCTCTTAGGATATACATCAGCTCCCCTAAAATTTTCTCTAAAATGTACTCATAATCATCACTTTTCTTATTTTAGAGGTTAGCTTTTTATGTATGTACTTTAACAACTTCCTTATTATTCACCCAAAACATAAAAATCAAGTATTTCAAAATTTTCAATAATGAAAAAGAAAAGATAAATAATCTAAGGAGTGGTACAAATTTGGAGTATGTGCAAATTTTTTTTAGAGGCTCAAGATGAAAAATATCATTTTATCAATTTTTAAGTTTTTTAGCCCCAATTATAGCTTTTAGGGGAGTTGATGCACATGTTCTAATTAGCTTAGCCAAACACTTTTTCAACTTATTTTTTGTCAAATCAACTTATAAGTTGAAATAAAAAAGTAGCAACTTAATTTTTTTCAACTTTTTTTTCGTCTAACCATAAAGTGTTTCTATTGACCGGGCAACTCTATTTAATTACCCCTCAATATTTAACTTTATATCATTTATTCTTTTATTTCAATAGTCAAGTAGTGATAGAATTTTTGGCTATACCAACTTTTTAGTATTTTACTCTTTATTGAAAAAATAAAAAATAAATAAATATTACTCCATCCATCCCTAATTGTTGTTCCCATTTACTTTTGCACCAACTTTATGAAAATTTCAAATTTGTCTCATAAATTCAAGTTTCCCTCCTTTTTCTATTCTTACAATAAGTCAAAGTGAGAACTTATATTGAGATTTTTAAATTGCAAAAAGTCTCTATTATTTTGGGATTTATGAGCATATTTTTAGTCATAAAATATACTTTTATTAAAGTTATTTTCAAACATTCAAATATTAAATTACTAATTTATTTATATCATAAAGATTAAAATATATATATAATGAGATGTCATTATAAATCATTTTACCCTTTCTACAACCAAAAAGATTTATCAACTTATAAAGCCATGTTAATGCAAACAAAGTTTCAAAATAATTGACATTGCTTTGTCACTTATAACGCTACTACAAGCAAAAAACACACTTAGAAGATCGTGCCACTTAGAGAAAGACTTATAAAAAACGCCCTCTAAGAAGAACTTATGGTCCGCTTCTGATCGTGAAATGCAGCGAGGTAAAACTTGTTAATTAGCCTAGATTAGTGGGAATGTCATAATGTAGTGTGAAATTAATAAAATGTGTTGTTTAGATATCATTATCCTCGTTTGCGTGAAACAAAGTTAAATATTCAAATATTAAATATTATTCGATAATTAAAACATGTTGTACACACCGACATTTATACCCTTTATATCCATATCACTCCTCAAATTCAAAATATGTCGGTACGCCATCACTCCCAAAAACATACGATGATTTTATAGAAGTTCTGAATTCCAAATGATAGCAAGTTTCTATATTATTTGCTTTCAACGACGAATCGAAAAAATGACTACACCATGAACATCAATTATAAGTCTATATTATAAATAATTTTAAATTTAATTACCAACATTAACATCAATACAAGAGTACCATATTTATAATTATTTTACTAATATTATCCAATTATAAGCTATATTACAAATAATTTTAAATTTAATTAAAAATAGCAAAAAAAATATTACCTCAATATCAATCAATATAAGCTTCTATTTATTTAAATGAAAACAATCTCTAAGACAAGAAATGCCAAAGAAAACGTATGTAGCTTATATGTGCAAGTGGTTTCTGATAGTAATAATACTACACTGTAATTTCTGAGTGAAAAATATTGAGATGCTTTTTGTCATCAACAATAAAAAAAATTAACGCTATTATTCACTTTGTATTACCCCAGATTCGGGGTGAAAGATTCAGGGTAAATGGGGTTAATATGTTAACCTATTAACTCAGCTTAAAATTATTTCTTTGCATCTGATATTTAACGACAAATTAACCTACATTAATCTACATTCACCCCAAAACAAACGCCAAGATTAGCGCCTAAGTTACTAATAAAAAATAAAAAATAATAATAATTAAAAACAAAAAATTAACCACCCCAATTCACTTTCTATCCCCTTAGCTGCCCAAAACCTAAAAACTAAACGCCCTTAGGGCCTCCCCCCTCTGGCCTCCCTCTCTCCTCCTCGAGAATAAAAATTCACCCTGCTCATATCCTCCTCTCTCCTCTAAATGAATTGTCGAATTGAGGTTTTGGCTTCAATTATGTGCGACGGATTGGTTTAAATTTGATTTTGTTGGGGAATTTTGAGCTCTTTGATTTGGCCATCAAATATAATATGCAGGTTTGACTTTTTTTAATTCCACATATTTTTTTTTTTGGATTTGCTGGATCAGTTTGTGATATGATTTAATATGCTTGTTTGATTTATCCAGATCTGTTTGCTTTTATTTTTTATTTGGTGGATGATTTTGTCATTTGATTTATGTAGGATTTAGTTTATCGTGTATTAATTTTGTTGAATGATTGAGCCATTTTTTCGCTAATACGTAACTGAACGAAGCATACTGAT
>JADFUC010002235.1:0-75816 GCA_019722365.1 Lithospermum erythrorhizon
GATATCATTAGGGGTTCTCCTTATGAACAAGACGTATTCGCCCTCTCTTGCTCGAGAATGATTCTCAAGCTACTCGGCACCACCTCCGTCAAAAATTCGAAAGTTGTTCACCTTGCACTTTCAAGTGCCGAGCGTGTTTGTGCCTTAGGAGCGGCAATAAGTAGAAGCATATTAATTCTACAAGAATAAGTAAATAAAATAAATGTACTCAAGAAACTATCATGCTAAAAAACACTTACAAATAAATTGTAAAGTAAAATACTAATATCAAACTACCTAAATATATTAGTATCAAGACCTATTACATTCTAAATCAAACTTAACACTGCTACATTTTGAATCCGCTTATAATAGTAGGTTGTCAACCAATTATGTAAAACTACATAAATTTTGTGTTACTAGCATCTCTTATGTGATGCTACTCCAACATTTGTATCTCCGAAAACCGTTAAGCATGGCTCACTAAAACTTAAAAGTTGTTACTTGGATTGATCATCTGAAAGCCCACAACGTTAGTGGAAATCACTTCAACATGATCCATTGTCATATCAAATGCAACATTGTAACACCCTCCATCACGGTGTGCCCAATTGAAGTAGTTGATTGCACAACTTTAAAATTGGCTTGATACTTGCTTACCCCTTAATTCGTGAGACATATTACTTGTTTTCTTACTTACTCACGCATACTAGCACATAATCAAGCACATGAAATAAAACAAAGAATGCACATTCAAGAGATATACGATATGGCCCTCTCTAGAACCTATTATAAGTATTTATCAAATATCATAAGTCCTAATTTTGTATCTGTACTTGATTCATCCAGTCCATCTGGGCACCACCATCAGAAATTATTCAATATCTTCACTTGTTACAATATTTATATACTAACTCCATCTTTGTGACAAATTTTGCAAGCTTGTGGGTAAACAAGAATAAATAAATACAAGAAATATGACTCAAGTTCATTTACAACATTTCTGCCTCACATCAAAAATAAATAAATGGGCCATATCTATATACATCCATTCCAATCACCATTACAAAATATAAGCACTTTATTAAATCACATAAATGAACTTAACAAATATTTTAAATGACATTGGAAAATGCATGTTTGTAATTATCAAATTAATTAATTCATGTAATTACACATATTAATTTTTATTAATATAAACTCAATTATCATACACATGTCAGCCAATAATTATTATCAATAATTATTAACCGATATATTATAGAAAAATATTCATCACAAATAATATATCTTCTAAAAATACATTAAGTAGTGAAATTGTTACCATAATTGTTATATCATTTTAAACTAATTTTAAAAAGATATAATATAAAAGTGAAATTAATTAATTGTCATCACATAATTAATTACAATTAATTAGTTGATTAAAATGACAACAATCAATAAAAAACCGGAATATAACTAGTCCCATAATTTTAGGAAAACCAAAATAGGAATAAATTCGGAATTAGGTTTTCAAAATTGTGGCACACGTCATAACGGGCTCGGACGACGGCCTATGGAAAGCCAACGTCGACACGCCGCCACCCTCCACCTCGTCATCGCCAAAGCCGTTATTTTGCGCTCAAAATCACCCCGATCCGAGACACCGACGCGCCCGCAGGGTCGCCGGAAGTCGGTCGGCCGATTTGGCGGTGGCCAATACCATATTTAACCGTTTTCGATTTAATTTAATTCGTTTGTAAAATCAAGCTTTGAGGATGAGGAATTTTCAAAATTTATGAAATTCGAACAAGTTAACTCCATAATTTTCTTGAACAACCACCAGCTGCTCATTAAAATAAATTTCTCATATTTAATTATTAATTAAAATTCAGAAATATCAAATTGTTTTCAGGCACTTAGAAAATCCAAAAAATTATGAAATTTAATGGAGATCTTCTACGTGCTATCTGGGTTCCAGAAAAAATTAGGGTTTTAATTTGAAAAAATTTTACACGCCTAAACACGTTTTACAAAAACTGTTTTGAAATAAAATCAATTAAATCGCCCTTTTAATTTATGAAACAAATCCATGTTAGCAAAATATGATAATACATCATCATAAACTTGTAACACATGTAAATCAATAATCAAGAACATGGTGATTTATTCATCATATTTATCAATTAAATATATGAACAAGAATTAATCAAAACAAAAAAATTGATAAAACACAAACAAAGATAAAATAAATAATGTAAAGCAACTTTAATTTGGCTCATGACGCTAATCGAATAAAATTACTATGGATATAGGAGTATAAATACAAATCCATAGTTCGAGAGTGGGATCTTTAAAGTATACTACATTCAATAATACAAAACATATAATTAAATATACGTAATCGTAGGACTTACGCGCCGGAGTAAATTCCACCACACACGCCTAAATTCACAACGTGACTTGACTTCCTTCATCTCCTTATTGTAATATCAATCGTGATGATATCTCTAGTTAATCCACACCAGAGGGGTCAATCAAGAACTAATCTATGCTAGTAAACAAGCGATAAACAAAACTGTAAAAAACCCCAAAATTCTTCGGAGAATTCTTCGCCAGCTGGGGGCGGCTAATAGGTTTGGTGAAAAGTTTTTACAAAACTTTGATGAAAATCTCTAAAATTTGTTTATGTGGCCAGTTAAACAAGCCCGATAAGCAACCCGTTGGCATACTGACTGCTAACTCTATTAGTTCGTTAAGACACTAATGAAGTTGTTAATGAGTTGAACTATTTAATTGCTTACTAAATAGTATAACGAGTCAATATCAATAATCTTTCAAGTTGACGATAAATACTAGGCTCATTTCGAACCAATTAAATAACTATTTAATTGATTCTATTTGTTCAATCGATATTCTACATAAAAACGTATTCCTTGTAATCGAGAAATACATTTCTCAATTATATAGTTCTCTTTAATTTCACATACATGAAATATAACTCAACGCCACCGTATGTGTGTGACCTCTAGGCTCGTATAATGGTAAGTTGTATACACACACACACCGATCAATTACTATTATTATAACGACAATCTAGCAGCATCTAGCAATCGCTCATAACCCTTAAATTATCATGAGAACCCACACTAGTAATATACACCATTAAGTTGAACACTAAGTTCGATAATCACATTTAACCTTAACCGGTAAATGAATTGCTACACAATTGTCGCAATGGGTATACAAATGGAACCAATTCTCATTGATTTCAACAAGAATAATTACGCCAATTAGTCGCTTTTGTCTTTGAATTATCAAGCACTTTTCAACTTGCCTTCTCGAATTAGCTAGTTCTTTCTTCCTTGAACATATTATTTCAACTTTTAAACATTAAAATAACTACTTTAATTTCTAACACTAAACTAAAGTATTGTGGAACACATTTAAAATATTTCTAAAATGATTAGATAATAAAACTCCCACCATTTTCTTCTTTGACACTCCCACCCTACCCCCCTACCACTACTCCCTCCCCCTCATCCCCAAACTATCATCAAAATCATTTTTCTTTGATAGACTCCACACTACCCCTGACCCATGCTCCCCCTAAATTCCCCCCTTCGAAATTAACCATCACTTTCATCCCACCCTTGCCTTCCTCCTAAACTTTTTTCCCTTGAACTTTCACCGTCATCATCAATCTCCCCACCCCTGCTAAAACAAAACGAAAAAAGTAAAAGGTCAAGGGGGAAATTTTAGGCGGAGGCGGGGGTGTAGATAAAGGGTATGTCAAAGAAAAAAGTGATGATTAGTGAAAGTTCGTGAGGAAAAAAGCTAGGGACGCTGGGGTAGAGGGTGTGGTGGGGCAAGTGTAAAAGAAAAAGTGATGGTTGGTAAAAGTTCAAGGGGGAAAGTTTAGGGGGAAGGGGTGGGGTTGAGGGTAGGATGGGGTTGTAATAACCGTCTGCATTAATATTATTGAAATAGTATACTAGTTACTCTGTGAGTATTTCTCAGGGGAAATCAAAATTAAGTCAATAGTCGAAAATACAAGAATCGGTCGGTTGGCAGTATATTTTATTTTGAGAGTTTTAAAGTTGTAATCGAAGGGAATGACATTATTTGGGCGGTAATATAATTTGAGTATCGCTTTATACGCCGATATAAGAGCGCTGTTCTTATCGTCTAATCATTCTTGATTACAACTTAAAACTCAAATTATATAATAAAAGTTGAATTTTTATTGTCTAATTGATTCTTTGGGTTCTAAATTAAGCTATTCCTCGCTGATACGCCGGTATAAGAGCGTTGTTTATCGCCTTTATACGCCGATATAAGAGCGTTGGTTATCGCCTTTATACTCGTATAAGAGCGCCAGAGATTGACCGGTTAAGCTTACGTGCGGGTTCAGTATTAGAACTGATGGTATTCTAGTTGATGAGTGATTGATGACTAGAGTTATAGTCGTTGTTGAGTCTCTTGATTTCTTTCTGGAATTGTGTGCTTACTGGAACCCTCTATTATATCTTCATGTGTTATGTCTGAGACAACCTGTGGAATTAAGGCTTTATGACTTATTAAGTAGTCCCATATATATATACATGTATTTTTAGTCATATTTGACTGCTTCTATATCTATTCACGATCTCAAGTACAGTCACGCTAGTTGCTTTGATGGTTGTACTTCATTTTCAGATGTTAGCCTTGTGGCAACTATTTTGTATTGAGGATACGGTATTTACTTTCGCTTTAGCCTTCATTACAAGTATCGTCTCTTTTTGTAGACACGTTATATATATATGTAAAGTGGTTAATGGACGAGATATCTTTGAATGAGAATATTAGGTACGTAATTATAAAACGAAGTTTATGCTAATCATTGATGATGTTGATGATATTTTATATACGGAGAAAATCGGATTCAATGTGCTAGAATATAAGTTCGATTCAACTACTCTAATAGATACCACAGGTACATAAGTTCCAGATAATTAAATGGAGAATTTGGGAGATAATCTGCACTTAGGTTATCTTGATTTAAGACGATTTTGCTCGGGCTTATATTAAGAAAAAGAAACCACTTGTAGAGCTCATTTAGGAACGCTTAGATGTCATATAGTAGATGTACAAGGACGCAAAATAGGGAGAAATACCATAAAGCGAATCCAAAGATAAAGTAGCTGGCATGACGCCGAAAGTGATGAAACGCCGGTGATATAGGCTCGTTGTCGATGTCGAAGCTGGATATTATATCGAAATTAGCCATACTTACGAAAGATAACAAATAGGAAGATATTCTCAGCAAGCAAGCGCACGCGGCGTTTATCAAGGCGGCGCTGGTTTATCGGGGTTACCGGAAAGTCTAAGTAAGATTTATTTTGTAGCAAGTAACATATAAAATAATACTAAAAGTATAGTCTTTAAATAGGTAAGGTATTTAAATTATTCTTTATTCGCACGATCGTGCAGTTAACTGCGGATATTTATTTTCACTGCCTTTTAAATACTCTATTTTCCTACGGGCGGCTTTTATGCCTAGGTTGTCATAATGACCGAGATGCATCGTCGAGTAGTCACAGTCGCACTTAAGATGGCGATGGTGGTCAAGACCCTCACCATATTCTCTTTATCTTCTTGAAGCTCGTTGTATGTAAATAATTATTGTTGATCATGTAAAACAAGTAGTTTGATATCAGACTTGTATTATTACCTTCTTATGTATCGCTAAGTTAGTTCAACCGATGGACGAAGTTGTATTGTTTTATTTATGATGTTAAAATGAGGTCGCTTTTAATTGTTATCCATCGCTGGGTGACCGATTATACAGCTTTATCGACGGGTCCCAACCTCGTGGGGTCCATACTGGGCGGGTCGTTACAGGGGTATCTGTTAAAAAACGATTACAGGAAAGTCATGAAAGTTTGGGAGGGGAAGGATGCGCCACGCTATTAAAAAGAAAGTTTCTATTGAAGTTTTATTTTAATTATGTAAAATATTTTAGTTTAAACGATCTAACGAGAATAGAATATGTCACAAATCAATGGTAGACGCTATTTTGAAGTTCTAGAAATTGATGGGATTAATGTACCTTATAAATATAATTTGTGCTCCGGCATAGCTCGCCTGGTGCGAAATGAGAGCGCTAAGCCGTCAAAGAAGATAGTCTTTTTATGTGTGGTTCGAGTCACAATGCCGCGTGATCTCAGACAAGTGGTTTAAGCCAAGCAAACTCTCGCCACCGCCAGCTGGCGCATATCCTACGCATTTGCCTCCTCCGTAAAAATTGAAGGGTAGGGCCGGTAGTATCAGGGTGTCATAATTTAGAAAGACAATTGCTTAAAATGTCAACTTTCTAGAAGGCAGATTAATATAATGACAGCAAATCAAATGTGGATTCTTGACATTTTGTTCTACTATATTGTTTGTATGGAGAATTTCTTTGTTATCTATTATAATATGCCCAATCCCGAATTCCAACGTTTGAAGTAATTAACGAGTGGGAGAATATGTATTTTTAAATATCAATAGACAAAAGGGGTAATTTAAATATACTAGGCAATGCAAAAGGAATAAAAATTAGGATTATTATTGAAATATTTATTTTGGATGCATCGAAATACAAGTATTAAATTCAAAGTTTATAAAGTTTATTTATATATGTTCCAAAATTTCGAGTCTTTCAAACCTTTTCTATACTACGTCCATTTCAAAAAAATCTTATAGTTTCTATTTCATTGTTCAAAATTAACAAACTTTGTAAGATTTATTGACCTACACATCAAAAAATTATATATCTTTAGTTATATTTTTCATCAAATTAAATATTATAGTAACATATATAAATATACAAATATATTTGATTTCAATTTAAAGAATCAATTCAATCATTAAATTCAAAACTAGATGATCTTTTAGAAATGAAGTGAGTATCAAATTATATTTCTATTAGTGATTTAACTATCGGAGAACCGCCCCAACCCCCCGGCCCTTACCCCAGTCCCACATGTTCACATTGTCTATTTTCTTACATTTAAATTTGGTATTTATATCATTTATGCAAGAATATTATTGACTGAATGAATATTCTGAGTATTAGCTATATATACAATACAGGCTAATGATATATAAACCACATGTAAAATTTAGCCGTCTGATGATATGTGATAAATATTCCTTTATTGATTTATACACTAAACGCCTCGGTCGGGCGGGAGGAGGAGACGGAACATTGAGGCGTCAGAAAATCGGTAAATAAGATGAGTGGTAGGCCTTTGGTAAAGATGTCGGCAATTTGATATCGGGATGGCACATGAAGAACCCGTACATGACCACGAGCCACTTTTTCTCGAACAAAATGTATGTTAATCTCAGCATTAGCAGTGCGTTCATGATGAAGCTGGATTTTCAGAGAGGTAGATAAATAATATTACATAAATATACAATGAGTGGCTGGTTAGAGAGATGATAAAGTTCAACAAATTTAGTAACCAATAAGCTTTAGAGGCGACATTCGAGACATCATGATATTCTACCTCGACACTTGAGCAGAGATAGTAGCTGTGGCAAGACGAATTATATTATCGCTAAAAATGCATAAACCAGTAGACTTTTTAAATGTCTGGACATCACCTTGTCACATCAGTGTAAGAAACTAAAGCGCAAGAAGAAGACTTGTATAGGTGGAGGCCATAATCCAGAGTACCCTGTAAATAACGCACCACTCGCTTGAGAGCAAGCATATGATCTGTCATAGGAGCATGCATAAAGAGACATATCTGCTGAAGCTGCGTAAAGAATGTGCAGTGCAGTAGAAATGTGAGATATTGAAGGGGCCACACTTAAGCTGTGAGAGCAGTCCCTTACGGGGAGCTAGAGGAGCCACTCAGTTTGGACTTAGTATCAATAGGGGTGGCAAAAGATTTACATGACAATACGGGCGGCGATAATAGACTCGTCATATTTCAGTGAGAAACAATAAGACCACATGATGGTACTGCGATACCTAAAAAATACTTGAGTTTGTCCAAATCTTTCTTGGCAAATTCGGCATTTAACTGAGGACATAAGAGACCTCAGAAGAGAGACTCGGAAGGCAGTGAGAATAATATAGATCCACGTATAAGAGAAGTGAAATGTCACCACCGGCTTCCGGTAGATAAGCAGAGAATGATCGGATTTCTTTGTGAGTAAAGGCATAGTGGAAACATAGTCAGTGAAACCGCGATACTCAGCTTCAGGGGGCTTGCTTGAGACTATATAAATATTTGCGTAATTTGCGAACATGATCGGGATGGAGCGGATCTCGAAAACCGACCTGGCGTCACGTGTACGCAGGTTTAAATGCGAAGTCGCCATAGAGGAGCATTCTTAACAAGGCGATGGAATAGACGAGACTAAGACAAAGCTAGAGTGAGAACAGTGCGGGCCACAAGTTTTCCTGAGGGGCTAAAAGTATCACCTGATCGATGCCCATTTCCTTGTGTTTTGCCGTCAGAGAATCACAGGCCTTATACCTACTGAGTACCATCGAATTCCAATTTATGTGAAAAATCCACATGGAGCGAATAATATTAACACACCCAGAGGCTGACACTAATTTCAAGTATTGTGTGCAATTAGGCGTCATATTAAATTTAATACGTGGCCATTTTCCAATAGGGTCATTAAGTGCGTACGAGATTTTGAAATAGGGGCGAGAATGTGGAGGAAAGAATGAGATATTTGGGGTTCGGTTTTACAATTCCATGTTAGGCACCTTTGTGATAGGGCCGAGAAGAGGGGGTGAGGGGGGGTGGAGACGGGGATAGGGGGAGGCTGGCATTTATGGGAGGCGGAGGTTGGGTGAGAAATATTCCGAGGCTGACGGTCTGCGGTGGGGAAATTTGAGTGGAGGTGCGGGCATTGGGTTGGGGAGGGAGTTGGTGCTACGTGATGTAAGGGTGATCCGGGGAGGGGGCAGGCTGAGGCAGTCTGGTTTTGTGTGGAGCTGGGCTGCGTGAGGTAAGGGTGATCGGGAGGCGGAGGCTAGAGGCTGGTTGCGTAAGATTCGCGGTTGTTGTGATGGAAAAGGGAAGGATGAATGAGATCATCCAGGAAGGTGTAAGAATGGGAAGGGGGTAATGTGGTCATGGAAAAGGGAAAACGAGTCTCATAAAAAATGACATGTCTACTCACAATTATTTTCTAGTGGCCGATTGTCCTTGACAGTTGTATCCTTGGTGATTAGAAGGATGGCGCAGAAGGCCTTGAGGGGTTGAGCAGCGGTTGAAGTTTGTGGATAGTGGTGGAGGAAAATAGTGGGTAACAAGACATATAAAACACGAAGATGATGCTTTTGTTATCACAGTAGTGGAGAGGGTATGATAGGACATGTTCTTGTGGGGGTAGAATATTGAGGAGATAGGTGCAAGTGTGGAGAACATGATGCCAAAAACGTGGAGGCATGAGTCATGACCGTCCAGATGTGATTGTTGAGAGTACAAATGGTGCGTTCGGCTTTGCCATTTTGAGGGGAGGTGTATGGACATGAGGCGCAGTGTATTGCAAGTGAGTAATACATAAATTTCGGGCGTGTTTGTATATTCGGTGCCATTGTCACATTGGAGGCATTTAATTTCTTTGTCAAATTGAGTTCGAATTAACGCTCGAAACATAACGAAGGTGGAATACACTTGAGATTTATGTGAGAGTGGAAAAGTCCAAAGGAAATTAGTATAGTTATGCTGAGAATTAAATAATATAGATGACCCGGCCGAGCCAAACATGAGATGTCCAAATATCACTATGAATAATATCAAAAGGCATAGTAGTAATAGACGGCGAATTATTAAATGGAAATTTTATATTTTTACCAAGCACACACGACTGACAAAAATCCGAAATACATCCAGAACATTTATTAAAATTATTCTTTCTAAGGGAAGCAAAAACAGGCTCCGGGATGACCGAGACGTTGATGCCATAAGCTAGGAGCTAAACTGGTAAGGTTGCAGTGGGAGGGCGGTCGGTCGGCGATTAGAATGGGGGGATAGGCTTCGCCCGGTCTTCATCAGCGTCTCGCTGATCCTATTACGTGTCCGAAAATCCTTGACGGAAAAGCCAAGCAGGTCGAGCTTCGGATACATTATCGGGTTGTAAGCTTTACGAAAAGATAAGGTTTTTGATTATTTTAGAACATGAAGGACATTTTTAAGGTGTAGACATGGGTTGGGGCGGGGTAGTAGTGTATGTGTGGCCAAAATAGGAGCAGATAATGAATTTCCGACAATAATATTATGATTACTAAAATTAAAATAAAGGGAAGAGTACCGGTCGAATCGTATGAGATGTAGCTCGGTGTCCGTGTACCGATGCGTGTCCGGTGGATTCCAAACCCAATGTGTCCACGTAAGCTTGAAAGCGTGTCGATTCTGCGAGTAGGCACTGTTGATCGATAGTGAGCTCCGAGCATTAGAATGCCGGGTCAACCAGACCGACTCTTTGGGGAAAGTGAGCGTTGGGCTAATGGGGCGAAATTTGAGGTCGATTCTTTGAATGGATAAGAACATGGAGGTTGGGACCCATTCCATGAATTTGTTGAAATTTGGCGTGAACCAGAACATGGCCATAGGGTGGTAGCGATCCATGGAAGGCATTTGAGGCTACCATTCTTTGGCGGGGTTTATTGGGGTGGTATCGGAATTTGGTGAAACGAGGCCGTATTTGGGATAAGGCCTGGGCTGTGTGTAATCTGGTGGTCCAGGTTTGGGGTTGTAGGCAAGCGAACCAGATTTGGGGATGGGGTCCGATAAGGTTGAGGCTGATTTTGCAAGCAGAAGAGAGGAAGGGAGTTGTGAGATTGTTGAGCTTGCTTAGCAAAGCCGGATTCCTCCAATATAACCATCGATCGAGCCTTAGAAAATGATGGAAGAGGGGTAGATTGACGAAGGAGACCATTTGAAGAACTAGTCGATTATTAGAAAGCAGGGGGCTCGACATTTTGAAGTTGATAAACTTTTTTAATCGTTATGTAAGAAGAAGAAGGGAGAAATCGCCATGCAGTACTCCAAAATCTTGTTCGAGGGTAACGGCTCGAGAGCTTTCATTGTTCTGAAAATTATCCTGAATTCTATTCCAAGCTTCCATTGCCGTAAGATCTATTTCAATAATTATTATTGGGAATCTAAATATAAATCATTGTCTGATGCTTTGTCAAGTGTCACGTCATCATTATACGACTGGAAGGTTTGAGAACAGAGTAGAAGGAAGAATATGATGGATAACTTGGAGGAGCGACGTGAATTTTTGAAGAGGATTCATGGCCATAGAGAATCTGAGCGTTCATCTCAGGAGTAGCAGGAACATGAGTGTGTATGTTTGATATTGCAAGGGCAGGGTGCAATTTAGGATTGGTGGATTGTTTTGTTGGATGGGTAGGTGACGTGGGAGTAGGAGATTTGTTTGGGTTGTTTGAGGAGGCAGGGGAGTCCTCTGCCATGTTGATTAGAAAGAAAAAGTGACGTCGATTTTGATAAACTTGGACCGCGGCAGAGGTGAAAGAGAAGAAAAGTTTGGTTTGGGTTAGAATCAATTGGCTGGAGTAGTTCTGGAGTTAGAGTCTCCTGTTTGGTTGGGAATGGGATAGTCATCCATGCTAAGACAATTGAGAGACGTTGCTGGCCTGGAAGATTAGTTCGGTACTGGAAGATTAGTGCGGCAAGAAATAGAAAAATAACGGAGGGGGAATTTTAGGGTAGGATCTTAAGGCTTTGATTATCATGCAAAAATATTATTGACTGAATGAATATTATAAGAAAATGTGTAATCTATATATACAATCTAAGCTAATGATATACAAATCCTATGAATTAGCCCGATACAATGATATGTGGTAAATATTTATTATTGATTTATACACTAATAATTTGGACTCTCTACTCTATCTAAATACTGTTGCTGTATTTTTTAAATTCTACTATATAAAATACTTTGCCACAATAATAAGCAATGCTCTGTCAAAGAGGTGGGGTAAAGATTAATGTAATTTTATTAAATATATAGATTTTAATTTTCAATATTTTCCCACAAATAATACTGTTTTTTTTAAGTATTATTCTGCCACTATGTTCCATAGTTGTCGGTCATAAATAAGTTGACTCGCTTTCATTCTACAAAATAACAAATGTAAGGGTCAACTCTTATCAGGCTCTAAGAATATTAGGAATCTTGCTTGGTATATAAATTGGCCCCAATGCCGAGTATATTGACTACATCGTTTACCTATACCACATCACGGCTTCTATGTCTGACTACGACTTCCTTGCATGTAAGGACAATCTGAATTTAATCCAATACGCTATAAGAAGAAAACAGATTTGTATTGGTATTCTTAGAATTTGGGTGTCTTAAATCTTGAAAGAATTATGATATCAAAAGTTTTGGAGAAAAGTCTTAATATTTGACTTTATAAAAGTGTTTTATCTTTCTTAGTTATTCCTTGTCTCAATAATTAGTGGATTTTTCTAGGCGTAACATTACCTCAACTATTCCATCCAAAATTTAACACTACCAGCATAGATAGTAGCTTTAGGGTCTTGTGCTCAAGGTCTTAAGTCTATTGTATTGATCCAAGATAGATATGATAGTCTTTGTAGGAAGATATTCATACTTAGGATCTTCAGGATTATGGTAGGTGTTGTGTTGGATTCAAGAATAGCGAGTCTTATAATTATAGTTTAAGAATAGTATTTGTTGTTATTCTATTCTTTTGGTGTAGTGATATACACATCTATGAGCTAGGCTTAGCTCATTGTCTGTAATTATAGTGAAATCTGTTATGTGGCTTTGCCCGTGAATGAGTCTTACCACATTAAAACCTGTCTCTTTATTTTCAGAACTTTACTTATTTCATTTTCTTAGAATTTGTATATGTCTGTTATAAAAAATTATCTTCCGCCATTATAACAAACTGGTATCAGATCTTGGATTCAAATCTACGAAGAATATGGGTGGTGAAAGTATCAAATTTAGAGAAGTTCAAGAAATAGTTATGGATTATGCGACTCCGGATGAGGTTAGTTCTACCCGCTATAGTAGGAAATTGCCACATAGTTTTAGTTCGGGAGTTCATGATTCACTAGTTTCTAACACTAGTTAGGGTTGTGATACATCGAAGAAGAAGTTCTTCAGCAGGCCAATGATGGGTCCGAGGGGGTGACTGATGTGTGCTACTATTGTCTGGAATTGGGTCTGGTAGGTCCTAAGAGGAGGCAGGTGCAATAGAAAAAGGTCTCGAGTGGTATTGACGTTATTGCCAGCGGTGGTATGCATTACGAAGAGAACATGACCTTATTTGTTGATGCTCGTACATTTTACACCGATGCGTGGGTTCTGGATTTCACAGTATCCCATCATATGTGTCGTAGGAGGGAGTGGTTCTCAACGTATTAGCAGTTGGATGGTGCCATTATTTCAATGGAAAATGGTCCAGTCTGCAGGGCTGTTGGGATTAGCTCAACCCGAATTAGGTTGCATGATGATAGTTTTTCACATTCAACAAGGTTAGACACGTTCCTCTCATGACTATGAATTTGTTATCTTTGAATCTGTTAGATAAGAAGGGGTTCAATTTCTTAGAAGAAGGTGGAGGTTTGATTGTCTACAAGGGTTCGAATATGATTCTAAAAGATGTGAAACGTGGAAGTTTGTATGTTTTACAAAGTAGGACTTTTTCTGAGTCAGATTATTGTGGTGTTGGGAAACAGGTAGAGCAGGCAAATAGTGGAGTCAGTAGTTGAGTCGGAGAGGGGCACTTCTCGATCACTTTCTTTGGCATATACTCTAGTGGCTTCAAGGGTTTCTGTGGAACATCATAGGGTAGCTCAAGGATGTCCTGAGAGCACTACCGTCTGGGTACGTTATGAGATGTACGACAAGGGGATGAGTTAGCTCATGCTTTCCTGGTTGCAGAGGAATTCGATTCTCATGTGTCATTTGTTGTTGGTGCTGAGACTATTCAATGGCAGACTGTCATTGGAGAGGAGATTTCGTCACTTCAGTGGTCTGGAGATCATAGGAAGGGACTGCTTAGTACAACGTCTAGGAAAGAGGGATGCATGAGTTGTATTTCTCATGCTAGTGAGATAGAAAGTAGTCATACTTTGGTATACACTAGATCTGTTTATGATTCTAGTTCTTCACATGGTGTTGATGAAGTTAGCTCTGGGACATCAACATAAGGTGGAGAGGTTTTTACAGGGGTGGTCCTACGGTGTTTGGACTTGCCAATAAATTTGTTCTGATAATTTCCACGTGACAGGGCAACCTGTGAGGTGGAGGTGTAGCTGAGCATTGTTCATCTCTTCTGGGTGTCGTCTGGACACATTTGTCACATCTGAGTACCTTTTTGATATATTTGTTTTCTCTATCTGTGCACGTCTGGTACTTCTCGTACATCTGGTGCACTTCTGGAAGGTTATGATTTTTTGACATTTGTGGAAGATTCAAGTCAACTTGTTAGAATTTGGGTGTCTTGCATCTTGGAAGAACTACCACATCGAAAGTTTGGGAGTAAAGTCTCAATACTTGGCCCTACAAAAAAGTCCTAGTTTTCTTAGTTATTTCTTGTCTCAATAGTTAGTGGGTTTTTCTAGGCTTAGCATTGCCTCAACTTTTCAGTCCAAAATTTAACACTACCAAACAAAGATAGTAGCTTTAGGGTCTTGTGATCAAGGTCCCGAGTCTATTATATTTATCCAAGGTAGATAGGATAGTCTTTGTAGGATGATATTCATTCTTAGGATCTTCAAGGTTGTACTAGGTATTGTTGTGTTGGGTTCAAGAATAGTGAATCTTATAATTTTATTATAAGAATAGTGTAGGTTGTGATTCTATTCGTCTGGTGTAGTGATCTATATATCTAGGAGCTAGGCTTATCTCATTGTCTCTAATTTGTCTCTTTGTTTACAATACTTTACTTATTTTCTTTTCTTAAAATTTGTATCTGCCTGTTATAGCAAATTCGCTTCTATCGTTATATTTCTATGAATTATGAAATCATGTGAGTTAGTGTATATATATTCCCTATGAAGTAATATAGAATTTGTGTTTGTATTCCCTATGAAATAATGTAAACTTACTTTTCAATTTACTTTAGGAACGACCACAAATTGATTTTGACATGAAATAGGTATTAGACTGAAGAGTAAAATGACTAAATTCAAAGTAATGTTAGAAATTACTAGCAAATAACTCCACAAAACTCAACCAATCCAATGACAAATGACAGAATTATTAAATGCTAAAAATAAATAACATATTGGGAGAATCTCAGCTTCACACGTAGTGTTCAAACACTAGAAAGTATTTAGTTGAAGTGTGTGAGGTTCACATAATCAGGGGAGTCTCATTTCAACAATAGTTAAAATAGGTTATATGTGTGAATAGGGTGTTAGAATGATGAGATAATCGATCTCATAAAATCTCTATTGAGCAATTTTAGATTGTACATTCGATTTATATGTTCAATCTATATAATTTTACTATATATTAAAGTATTGGACAATTAATATTTTATGACTTACCGACATCGACATTACGAGTTACGATAGCTTACTAGGATCTGCTCGTAATCTATATATTAATACAATAGTCAGTTAATATTGTTTAATATATTACTATTGTCGTTCCGTCCTAAGAGGTCATACACAAACACTAAACCGAAACTAAATAATAAATAGTATTATTAAACTTCCCGAGTATAAAGTAAAACACGAAAGAACATTCGGGATATCGGATTCGGGATATCGGATTCCCTTCCCCTCACCTTCAAGAGTATTCTACCACCTCCTTAAGGATAGGTGTTCCGGAATATTCTAAAGATCTCTATATAAAGGAGACCAATTTGAATAGCAATAAGTTTTACTCATATTTTATTTGCAAGAAATAAAATTTCTTCGTTTCTCCCTCCTCTCCAATTTAAGCGTTAATAATTTCTCTTCCATCTTTTTTCGTTGTTCCTACTTTAAGCGTTCTAGTAAAATGTACGGAAGGGTTCGTCAATTTGTTGGTGTGGACTATCTTGAAGATACTCTAATTTGGATATTGTGAACAATTTAATTCCGCTGCCAACTGATAATAATTTCGACCAAAAAGGTGCACAACTTGTAGTCCAATGATTTATTATTAATGCATAGTATTCTGGGATTCGTATCCAATAAGTTTAAAATTATTGTTATACGTTATTTAGAATTATTGTTATATATTATGAACACCAACAGTGGCCTCAGAGCTCAGACTAGTGATTACAATTATGTAAATACTATGTAAAACTTGTTCTAATGAATTTTCTAGATTGTTTTGCATGTTTGAATTGATTTAAATATGTTTCAATATCAATTGATGAATTATGTTAACAAAAAATAATTAAATTTAATTAAAAGTTAATTACTTTCGAAATATGTTAATGTGAACAAAATTCAAATAATTTTTTTCATTTTTGAGATTTTTTTCGAATTTTTCTGAATTAATTTTTATATCAATTTATTAATTGAAACGAGTAAAAACCATCGATTATGTTCCGAATTGTGTCGAACAGAAGTCAACTGATTGACTGCCACGTCAGCCCTAGCTGACGTTGTGATGACGTCAGCGATAGGGCTGACGGCAGCAGTGATGTCATCAGACTCGAAATCAACCAAGTTGACTCGGTCAAAGTCAACTGAATACTCGGTCAAAGTCAACTGAGGCCCACTCGTGACTCGAGTCAAACCCGAGTTAACCCGACCCAACCTGGATAGGCTTGACATGTGGTAGTGCAACGTGAATGACACGTGTCTCGACATGTGTCTACCACATGGGTGACACGTGTTTGCCACGTGTCATGCTACGTGCCTAATACGTGGCATGCCACGTCAGCGATGACGTGAGCATGCATGGCTGGGGTGATTGGATTGGGCTGATCCGGCTGGGCTTAGTGGGCCGTGTGGCTTGCTTGGTCCGTTTGGTTTATTAAATGGGTCAATTGAATTTTCGTTTGATCCAAATTCAACATTTGATGGATTTATGCCTAAATTGATGATGATCTGGTCCGGTTTCGGTAGTGGGCCGGATCACAAATCCTCCAAGTCGAGCTTTGATACGCCTTGCTCCAACTGTGTGCTCCTGCAAAACAAAGACCGGTTGTCCGGCCGGAAACACTCCGACGATCAAGTCAGTAATGGATCAAAAGAGTTTAGTTTCCGAAAGAAAGAGTATTTGGGTATCAAAGTGAACTTACTTGATTTGGCCTCAAGGTTTACCTTTTATAGTTTCTTGAACTGTTACTCTAGTCAAGCCTTGACGGCTCATTCAATTCTAATTTAATGATTAGGCGGCTCATTAAGGGGTCGTGTAATAATAGCCTTAATTACGCCTTAATGGAGCCGAATCAAGCCGTTGGTACTTAACGGTCTTCTTCCTCTAACCGAGTTGGTCACTTAAGCCCCCCTTGAGGTGGGCTTCAGCATCCTAGCCCACTCACGGGGTCGAGGTCTATTTATTCGGTTTCTTCATCCATGACCCTTCTCTAATGTGGCCAATCCGGTGGGACCTCATATTTGGGTCAGCCGAATTACTTATGGAATTATCATATGCCCTAAGACCTGCCCGTTTTCGATGAGTCGGATCTTTGAATAGGGGTGGGTCTCTTCAGTTTCTTCACACTAAACAGCGCCTTAACTCCCCCTGCAAATGTCAGAGGCATTTTGCCTCCTAAGAGCTGCCGTTTTGCCGTTTCACATCTTCACCATCATTGCATGTGACTTTTTAGGAACCGGCTCTCTCTCTTCATTATCACCCCGTTTTGAATTTGAAAAGACTTTGATGCTCTATAAATTCAAGGTGATCACCAAAAGATCTCTTCACTTTGTTCCTTGCATTTTCTATTTCATCTTTTTCCCTGAAAATTTCTGCTTCTTCTAATGGCTCGACCCAAGACGAGTTCTTCCTCCAGGAAGGAGTTCCAGAGGTAGGATCTTCTATTTTTTGTCCGTTTGGTACTTACACCTCCATGTTGGCCGAGGGTCACCTCCGGACTCTCGGGTCAAGGGAGGATCTCAGCCGCTTCTGGCTAGGGGTCTCCAATCTATTTTATGTCTCTTTGGTACTTACTCCTCCATGTTGGCCAGGGCTCACCTCCGGACCCTCGGGTCAGAGGAGGATCTTAGCAGCTTACGGCTAGGAGTCTTAGCTCTATTTTATGTATGTTTGGTAGTTATTCCTCCATGTTGGTCAGGGCTCACCTCTAAACCCTCGGGTCAGGGGAGGATCTCAGCCGCTTATGGCTAGGGGTCCTACCTTAAAGGGTTTTATATCCCTGTTTATTCCGTGCCCCGGATCCTCCCTCCCACTTTCAAGCAGTGGGATGTGGACCTTTTGTGATGGGATGGATTGTACATAGGACAGCTCCCTTTACCCAAAACCTCCTCCTTGTCCAATGCAAGGGGATTTGGTTCTCTGATCAGTCGAGCGGGAAGATATACTCAAACATTTAGATAGATTACATCAACTTGCTCATCCCTCTGTTTGCTTTGGGCAGCCGGGCGCAATTGACACTCTACCCACATAGAACTTTATTCGAACTTTTAAGACAACTTCTGACTGAACTGCATTTTTATTCGAAAACAAATAATAAAGGGAGATATAAGAGGTGAACTTACACTTATTTCCTCAGATGACATGCGTTTCATGATCGCGGCACCTGACGTCCATCCAGGGTTTCCAGTTCATACGTGACTAGTCCCACAATCCTCTTGATGAGATACGGCCCTTCCCACGGTGACTCCAGCTTCCCAGGTTTTCCATGGGCGGATGCTTGCCGCGATCTGAGGACCAGATCTCCCACCAAGGACTATGGGCCCTAAACCTTCTTGTTCTAGTGATCCACAACCCTTACTCATTAGCCAGCTCATCATAGTATGATACCCGGCGGTTTCTAGGTGAATCTCCACCGGTAACAGGGCATCGGATCCGTACACCAAACTGAAAGGAGTCTCCCCAGTGATGGGGTTAGGCATAGTCCGGAAGGACCATAACACGAGGGGGCTGCTTATCCCAATTTGCCCTTTCTCCACGAAGTAAACTTCTTGACTCCTTTGATGACTACAGGTTCGTCGCCTCTACTGCCAGTGGCTTAGAGTGGCCGGATGTTATGCAGTGTTCTATACCAAGTTCCCAATACATGTCTTTAATCTTTCCGTGCGTTAGGTCCCGTTGTCGATGACGAGGACCGAGAGTACCCCAATCGGTTGAAGATCTCGCCGGGGAAGCGTGCAGCAAATGCGGGTGAGTAGCTTAGCTTCCACCCACACTTAGTGAGAAATGTAGTCCGCTGACGATGGTGTACCTCTTGCCCCGGGTGTCCTTGAAAGTCCCCACGATGTCACGCCCCGATAAAAGGGAATGGGAGCGCAGCAGAGCCGATCATCTATGGGGGAGGTTGGTGAAGGATGATGGCATGCCTTTGACAAGCATCGCATCTTCGGACGTGATCTTGGGCATCTTTAGCTACAGAAGGCCAGAATATCCTCGATCGCAAGATCCTTTGAGTTAGGGCCTTACTATTAGCATAGGCGCCACCGCGTACTCCATGCATCTCTTCAACATTTGCCGGTCCTTCTACCGGGTAATCACATTTCATGTGCTCCTGAAGGATCTCCGATAGAGGACCGCGCAAGCGAGTGTACCTCAGTTTGCGCTGGATCTTCTTAGCCACGCTTGGGATCTTCGAGGGGCTCCCGGGCCGGGGAATTCTATGATATCCACAGTACCAAGGCCTCACAGCATTACTCCGCCGCCTCGAGGGGTGTTGTTGTCAACACACAAATCAGGCTTCTTGACGCCCCGTTTCCACCGAGGGGTAGAGTCACCGCATTAGTCCATACTCCCACCGTAGCCAAGCTGGAATGACTGTCATACGATTCCTTTCCCCGAGGGGCGTACTCCGTGTGACGGGATCGAAAAGTATGATCAAACTACGAACCTCATGAGATATCCCTACGTCATTTCCTTTATGCCAAATTAATTTTGAAATCGCCTTGTGAGTACCTTAGCATTGAGAATCCGTTCTTTACATGGATGTATTCTGTTTGCCAAAACATTTAGTAATAGAAATCTATTATGAAGTATTTTATACCAGACATTGTTACATTAGTGTGAATGCGAAGCGAAGGGCATACTCGATCATGTGGCCCTCCAGGGACCATAATAAGATTCCGGCTCTGAGAACACTTGGGTTGCTCGTTCCGTCCATATAAGCGACCACGCTCGTTGTTCCTTGACTTCTACCATGGTGATCAATGCCGACTCTTCCGCCGTTGTCTCTTGGGTGCACTCTACCATGAAGTCGGCCCCGGGGTGAAGAACTGACTTCGTCCGTGGAGCACGTATCGAGGAGAGTCGAACTTCGCTCGATTTCTATGCTATTTGACTATTTACCCGAGGTAGCTGCGGTTCTTGAGGATTTGTCTCAGAGGTTGGTCTGTAATCACATCCACTGGGTTTGCTTCAAAATAAGGCTTGAGCTTCCAGGGGATAATTAAGGCAAGGCCAGGCTTTCTCGGAGTCGAGGATACTGAGTCTCGGCCCTCGCGTCGCTCGGCCCGGCGTAGTACACGGTTGTTGCATTTCCCTCTTCCCGGATGAGGCTGCCAGCAGTTGACTCGAGACGGCGGGTAAATTGCGGGGCGTCCCCGACCACCCAGTCGTGCGATAAATTTATTAGGGGCGTAAATGCCTTCAAGCTATTTGAAAATTGTTCACTCTTAAGGGGTCCACTAGAAGTCGCCCCTTTTTTATGGCTTTGAAGAAGGGTAGTGTGATCACCATTATGAGATATGGACCGAGGTCGTCACGGCGATCGCCCGTCGACCTTCATATAAGCCTGCGTGAGTGGACTTTCCGCCTTTGTCTTATTGCTATCTTGTCGGGATTAGGCTTAATTCCCTTTGATCAATATAACCGAGGAATTTCCCGGAGGTTACTCCAAAGATACATTTGTCGAGGATTGAACCGCCCAGTTGTACCTTCCTGAGTTTTCAAAGCTTTTGAGGTTCTTGCATTGGTGGGATTCTTCCCGACTTTTGATGAGCATGTCATCCACATAAATTTCCATATTCCGACTAATCTAAGCGGAGATCATCTTGTTGACTATACGTGACCCCCGCTTTCTTCAGTCCAAAGACCATCACGTTCCAGCAGTAGATACCATACTCTATTACAAATGTAGTTTTTTTACGTATCCTCACAAAGCAGCGGAATATGGGTGAGTATCCCGGAAGGCATCCAGAAAGTCTACCACCTTGTACCATTAGCCGTCGACCAATCTACATCGATATTGGGCAAGGTAGGAATCAACCAGACAGACCTTGTTGATCTTGGTGGCGTCATTGGACATCTGCTAGGTTAGTTAAGTTTTTGGAACCCGGCGCCGTGGCGAAACCATGTAGGGGAACAAGAAGTTCGCGGATAGCCTTTTCCCCAGCCCGACTTTTGTACCTCCTCACAAATGGCCTCTCCTTTCTCTTCGGAGAAGATCCGCTTCTTTTATGGCGGCTTGTAATGTGGGTCAGCGTACAACCCGGTGGACCCGTCTGAGATGGATCCGGCCCAGCGCGTATCCGCCGGGCAGATATCCCATTACTCCGGAGGACTTGGATAAGCATGGCTTCGTGCTCTGGCCCCAAGGTCGTTCCGATCTTGAATACCTTCCTCGGGCCCCTCTCATCGAACAGGACACTCCGTATCTCCTCATGCGGCCGCCCTTTCTTGGGGCTCTCCTCCGGTATCTCAGGTACGGACGCCCTACGGATGCCGCCGTTCCTGCAGGCTTGTTCCCATCTCCATTTGGACCCTTGCCCACTTGGTGGAGGCTATGTAGCATCCGCGTGCCGCTCTTGGCTCCCCTACATCTCACCAGTCCCATGCCATGTTGGGAAGGTGTATTGGTGATACCGCCTCGAGCTGTGGCCTTGATGTTTATTATCGTTATAGGCTTCGTCCGCTATATCTACAATGGTGAACTCCACCATCCTGCGTCATGCATTGCGGATGCTTCCCCGCCATTGACCACCAAGGTTTGACACACCAAACAAACACGCGTCCCGGTGAATCCGCGTGGGGTTGCCACCCGATTTGATACATTGCTGAAATGGCATTTCAGTTTGAGATATGCCTCCAGAAACAGGATGTCCACCGAGCTTCCTGTGTCTACCAACATCCGTCCACCTCAAAGTTGGCTATCACCGGGGTGATGACCAAGGGTCTTCGTGTGGGCACTCTATCCCTTCAAAGTAATTATGGGGAGAAAGGAACAGAGTCACGAAAACTTCGGGCGTGGCCACGCCCGGTTCTGACATATCCGCCTAGCGTAGGCCGTCTAGCTGCTCCCAGTCGCCTCCCCCACTTCTACCCTCAGAGATGATGTTTACCCTTCCGGTCATGTTAGGAGGTTCATCCGAGGACCCCGATCTTTCCCGACTGAAACACCGATTCACATTGTGAGTCTCTTTATGGATGTAGTCCTTATTTGCCCTATTTGGAATAAGATTTTCTATCTCGATCTTCATATGGCGAGGAAATAGTCGATTATCATGCCCATGGTCCTTGTGGTACTGGCAGAACTTGCTCATATCCCTCTTGATCTGAGAGGTCTTACGTGGAGGTGTGGCGGCAACGGCCGCTGTCCTGTTCAAACAGCGTTCAGTGAAGTCTTCAAGGGTGTCAGGTATTCAATCTTTCCCTCCTTGACCTCCTTCCTCTTCCTTGGATCTCCACGGGCGTAGAAAAGCCACTTCCATAGAAGGTTGGTCGGGAATCGCCTTGTAGTCCCGGATCTGTCAAAGGCGCTCGCGTCTTACGTGGCTCTACTGACCGCCGCCGGTGCTCGTCTTTCCAGCCTTTCCTTTGCCACTTCTCGGCCGACACCTGCAGCTTCTCGATTCGAGATTTACTTATAGGCTTGTTCGTTGACCTCTCCTCCCAGGTCCTGAGGTTGCCTCTTGAGGAGTGACTCCTTGGGCTGCTCATCCACAAGCCCCGTCCACAAAGGCTTTGGAATTGGTTGAACTCCGTTTTGAACCGCTCTGGAAGAAGGAGATTGACTCGGTCTCCCACTACACTGATGGTCATTAGGAAATGCTGGAATGCTATCTAGGTTAACGGTAAGCGGTTCTTCGGCCTCCCTCAGCCTTGCCAATGCACCACCCAGGTAGCTTTGTTGAACTTGACGGCGTAGGTTAGAATTTGAGGAGGTAATCTGGCTCTTTCCACGTACTTGTGTTTTTAAGTTGGGGTGGACATGCAGGAATGAAATTACCCGATGTGCTCTTTCGGATCCGTCTTCCCACTAAACGCTGAGCGAAGGCGGGAGTTGACCACACGGCGTGATGGCGCCCCACTTATGCGAGGGAGAAGGGGCGATCCACCTTCTTCGGTATTGGTCCTTCGTCGGGTTTGTCCAGTAACCCTTGCGGAGAGAGCATCCACCTGTCGTCGCAAGGCCGCCAAGGCCTCAGTGAGAGCCGAGGGGCCGCCTCATATCATGACAGTGGAGACTTTGTGCCCCATGATTGGCTGTTATTCCTTCGTGCCGGGGAGTGGTTGTAGGTCTCCTCCCGGACGGACGATACCTCAGCGGGGAACTTTCCGCCTTGGCAGAGGTTGCTCCCGGAGTTATTGCATCATCTTGTCGATGATAGTCCACAATAAGCCTCGTGGATTATCGGCCATCTCGGTGTGAATCCGCCTCGAACACGGTTCCCAGTTCGTGGGTTGGCGGTTTTGAGGGCATCGGTTGGGACATCATTCTGCGGTTGATTACGGAGATTATCCGGGTTGAGCCCCCCGATTCCTTGAGGGTGATTGTCATCATGCTCGTTTTCTTCTGTTATGATAGCCATGGTAATGGTTCGGATGTGGTGGTGACTTTCTCGTCAAAGTCTCCCATTTTGTGGTAACCAATGATGATGGTCGGTTTTCGGTAGTGGGGCGGATCACCGTCCTCGACCTGTTTTGTCACGCCTTGCTCAGCGATTGTGCTCTGAAAACAAGACCGGTTGCTTTCGGCCCGGAATACTCCGGCGATCAAGTCGATAATGGATCAACAGAGTTTAGTTTCTGAAAAGCAAGAGTACTTGGGTATCAAAGAAAATTTACTTGATTTGGCATCAAGTTTTACCTTTTATAGTTTTAACGAGCATTTGATTTACTTTGGTCGAGGCATGATGGCTCGTTCAAATCGATTTAATGATTAGGCACTTCATTGAAATTCGTGTAATAATAGCCTTAATTATCCCATTAATGAGCCGAATCAAACCGTTGATGCTTGGTCTTAACTTCTCTAACCGAGCTAGACACTCGGCCCCGCTGGTGGGTTTGGCATCTGGCCCACATTTCGTGGGTGAGTCCATTTATTCGGTTTCTTCATCGATGACCCTTCTCCGATGAGCTCAATCGGGTTAGACCTCATCTCTGGGTCAGCCCAATTAATTATGGAATTATCAATTGATTTATTGGACATCATTTTGAATTTATTTAATTGAACTTCTCGATGAAAATTATTTTAATAAATTGTATTATTCACATTGTAATTAGTTCTAATTAGATTAGATTAAATATTAATTATCCCTTGGTATCAATTAAAGCTAACAAATGTAATTTGATTAAATTTAATAATAGAATTTCGAATTAAAATTGAGACCTATGATTACTATATAATTAGAGTTTCAAATTATGACATAATTTAGGAATGAATCATCATATGTGTAAAATGATTAATCTTGGAAATGCTAGTTATAGTTTAATATTAGATAATAAATGAACACTACAATTAGATTGATGATTATTTCAATTAGGTAATAAATGAACACTATAGTTTAATTGATGATTATTTCAATTGATGATTATTCTTGACATGCAATGTGTGTGCCTACCTTATGCTTCATCCACATGGTGTATGTTTGGTTTAATATTTGGCTACCTATCATGCATAATATATTATGCAATATATGATGGATGATATGAACTTTATGATATAATGTTATATATTATATATATAAATATATATGGCGTATAGATACTTACTTAAGGTGTACTGGTTATGTATTTTAGAAATACATTAAAACTCGAGGTAAGTAATAACAATTAGTTATAGTTAATTACTAGATATTGATCCACCTTAGTGGATAGGCCAATGGAAAAATTATTTACAAAACTAAATTTAGTTTAGAAATATTTCCCACTAACCATTATATCATGATTTCCAACAACGTGTTATATTTTTTTATAACTCATGGGTGTATTGTTTTAGGCTGTTTGATTGATAGACTTGACATGGTCATACGAATCAAATAAAATACAATAAATCCTATCCAATAAATAAAAGCAATTAATGTCGTACAGAACATAAAGTTGGGGGATAAGTCACTTGTGTGCATAGACACCTTTAGTTTAGCGGGGCGTGATGCATGCAGGATGCCATTCGATGGAATAGTCTAAGTTAATTGTTCTAGAACTAAACTTACACTATTAAATTCGAATTCCGTTGATATGTTCGATGCGCTACGGTGACTTCAATGTCTGACGAGGGCCCGTTGACATAAGAGGCAGCAACACACTCTAGGATGAACTCTTGGTAATCCCAAGGTATCTTTGAAATTAAGTAATTGTGTGATAGTACACTTGCTTACATGGCCGTCGAGAATGTGATGTAGTGTTGCCATCCGATTTATGTTAATGTGAGTTCTTGGTATACCGCTTGTGTGTGTTTAGTGGGATTGGGACTTACTAGTATAGTTATTGTATTTTTTGGACTATAGAATATTTTATGACATATAGATTAAGTTGTTCTTTTATGGATTTTCTACTGTATTTATTATGGAAGTTTCTACTACCGTGACCCTTTACCTATTCGCCCTATACAATAATCTATGATGGCACGAATTTCATCGAGTGGTCTCAACTACACAAAACGACCCTTCAAATTGAGAATAAATGATATGTATTGGAAAGGGAAATCCTGAGGATCCCTAGGGTTCATGATCCCCTTTACCTAAAACATGAATACCTAAAATATTTGAAAGATTCGAAGAAAGTCAGATACGTAATGCAAGTTTGCATGGGCAGCCGATTTCAAAGAGGAGTTTACGCTTTCCGAACCCAGGACATATCGTCGGTTGAAGTTCGACTTCATTAAAGAAATTTGAGAATCAAAAGCGTTTGAAATACGTAGATTAGCCAACTTTGAATGAATAGAATTCAGTATACGATATGATGAAGTTGATCGAGCTACTCCGGTACTCGGGAATTTCAATACCAAAGGTGTTAGCGAAGGATATCATTGAGTGTATATCGAGGACTCTCTTGGAATTAGAGTCATTACGACCGGTGAGAGCGGCTTAAACTTTTGTCTACAATTTGTAAGTATCATAAATGACAAATATGAAAGGGATGTAGAAAAGTTCTTCTTTACTCCGGACACTTTCAGGGTTGAAGAAGGCAGAGAGATGGGCAAACATTCATGTAATGATGGATATTTGCGAGCTCCCCAGAAGAAATTAAGGAACTATGCCACGAGGACTTTTCCACCTGGACTAAGACATGATGTTGTCACAGATCCGTCTTGAGAGGTAATGTCATATTATCACTTGAGATACTTCATTTCTGGTACGATAATGTTGTTGACATTAATCGCTATATTGATATTTTTCTTGAAATGTGTAGGTCAGAGTAGAAGACTGCTGGAGATGGTGTAGACCACCTGGAGCGTTATGAGACGATCCCAAAAGACCATCATTTATCGTTTTAGTTAGGCGTTATTTCGTTACCACACGTGTTGTCTAGTTATCATCCTCTTTTGATCAGGAATGACATTTTTATTTTTCTTTTTGAACAAGGATGTTTTTATTATATGCATTAAGATTAATTCAATTCGTTGTTTATTAATCCTTACATAAAAAGCTGATGATATAATAACTCCATTATGTTAGTTAGGCAACATGAATTTATCATAGTATATATGACCATGAAATTCAAAAGTAAAAGTAACTTGAAATCTAATCTCTTAACACTATATGAATTGTAAAAGTATAATCACATTAATAAAAGATCGTAAAGACGAAATCTTTAGAAATCATATGTTTCGAATAATATGATCAAAATGTGAACAACACTTAAAATTCATAATCCCGTAATCTTTCATTGACTTAGGATTAAATGGTAAAAGCAATATATTTATTTGAGAACTGCAAAATCCAAAATTTATGAAAATACAAAGACTCTAATTTGCTAGTACAATGATTTAAGTGAAATAAATATTTATATTTTACTAGTAATATTTTAGAAATACATGAAAATATTTGAATAGTTCAAATAATTGAGAGTCGACTTGAATGAACATTTAATATTCTTTAATTTGTTAGATAGAACTATTTTTATCTAATAGAACCGTGTTACTTATCAACCCTTATTTCGGCCACCTTGACTAAAGGTATAACTCAACTAATCAACGTCTAAAATATCACATAAAGATGTGATATGGAACTGTTCCATAAAAGTCGAGTTCAAAATCTTATAAAACTTTCACCCAAGTCAAACAGTTGACAAATTATAAGATGAACTTGAACTTGTT
Organism: Lithospermum erythrorhizon; assembly: GCA_019722365.1. Classification (NCBI taxonomy): domain Eukaryota; kingdom Viridiplantae; phylum Streptophyta; class Magnoliopsida; order Boraginales; family Boraginaceae; genus Lithospermum; species Lithospermum erythrorhizon. The sequence continues at coordinate 27,605 of JADFUC010002235.1, forward strand.
ATTACTACAATGGTAATCCTAACAAAAAGTGATGCTTTAAGGATACAACCATGAACAACAAAGATGATGATTTAGGATTTGTAAGATCCGGAGATAGTTTTAATATACCAAATACAAATTTGGATAACGACCTATTTGCTCCAAGATAACTAGGTTATCAAGGGATAAATAACTATCACGAAGCAAATGATTAATTAATTAGAAATGTCCATGTTAACAGTACTTGACTGATACACAGAATTTGTCCAAGTCAAGGTGATTCTTGTGCAGGATAAATTCATAGTTAATGGTACTTGCTTTAGATCAACCGGATCCACAATAGTTGAGATCTATATAATTTAATGAACAGTTCAAGTCGTTTGAATTCATTAATGGAAATTAGGTTCTTGTATAGACAAGAAGGTCAGTGGGAGCTACCTAGCATGTGTAAATTAGTATGTAAGAGACATTCTAATCATAGAGAATAACACAACCACCTTAATTCAGGTTGTATGTGAGTTTCTCTATAAAAGGATCAGGGAATGCTCGTATCTTTCTAAGGTTTCATAGAGATCAAATTAATTGAACTCATGAGTTGAGTTAATAGCCTCTTGATAAGAGCATTTTAATCGAGATCCAAATTCAAAGAGCACCTAAAAGAAAGAATGTTTCCCAGGTAAACTTTCTCTTTCAGCATCCCTTAAAAAATTTATCTAATAGGAAATAAAAGCCTTGATAAAGGAAGTATATTTATCAGGTTATCAACTATGAGATGATTGTCGATGCTTGGTTAGGATGTATGGTGATAAACAAAGTTGTAAGCGACTTGTTCAAAGGCAAGTACAAACGCAACAAATGACTACAAAATATAGAAACTGAGTGCAGTTACAACCTAAGAAGTGTGAATAAGAGGCAATTCGGATTATAACACTAATAAATGATCTTGAAAGTTGCCTAAATTGGTGTTGCGATAAAGATGGTTATCTCTGATAGCTTACCGAAGCTATAAAATCAAGATCTCATTGTTGATCCGAACATGCGTTGATGCCGTTCAAGCAAGTTGAATTTGGAAATTAACGTATACATAGACTTGAAAAGTAAAAGAACAACGCAGCTCTGGCGGGCAATCAGCACTTGTATAGCGTACGAAGTAATGTTCTTCTACGTGCTCGAAGTGGTGCTAGATTTAATGGGAGCTAGTAATTTGTCTAAATGTCATAAACAACCATTGTATGACAATGATCTTGAATCTAAGCTTCAAGATTCGAGACCACATCATTATAAGTAATGATGAGTGTGTGCAAAAGCATTACACACCGTATTCTTGCATGTAATAAAACCTTGATTCCTCTGAGCCTATGTTATTCTAAAAGGGTCTTTGGATATGTGATCGAACAAGCTTATCCCCAACAAGTTAAGAGAACAATCAGTTGCCTCGTCCTAGTTAGGTGTTCACTAGTGGAATCGAATACCCAACGACTAGTATGTGTTTGATTGTGTTGATCAATTTTCTTGAAAAAAGTGGATACTCTAATCGATCACGTGGGTATTCACGAGCATTGAGCAATTTCAATAAAGTACTAGACTATGACCCCCGTGAGAACTTGGAAGATAAATTATACGTGGCCAATTCTCACATGGCTTATGTTGGAATGGCGATTCTTAGACGACATCTTTTCATAGATGCGGAGTAATGTACTTTGACACTTGTAAGCGTCCTGTAGCAGGAGATTATAATGGCATGGTGGTATACTCTGAAGTATAAATGGGAAAGCTGGATACAATTGAGGATTTATACAATTTGCATAAATCGGTCAGATTTCTATAATCTGAGAGTGAATGGTGATTTGGTGGTATACCTTCTATGAGCTGGATATCACATTAACATGTCCATTAACCAAGAGAATTGTGGGTGCAAGAGTTTGGTGACAGCATCTTGCAAAGCGACTGCGGAAATCGTGTATTGAGGAATCGTGGATCTTTGTGATACTATATCATAAATCATCCAAGGCAAGTAGGAGTGTTAGAAATGTAAGAATGTCGATCTCATAAAATGTCCGTTGAATAATTTTAGATTATCATCGATTTATTCATTGATACATGTAAGTTATTTACATATTAATGTGTTGGACAATTAATATTTTAGGACTTCTGAGCATCGACATTAGAGGTTGCAGTGAGCTTTACTAGGGTCCTCGTAATCACATATGTGTCTGATAGCACATTAACATTGTTTTAATATATTCTTGTGTCATTCGTCACCAAGTGTGGAAAATAGTAAACCGAAGATAAATAATAAATAGTATAATTAAACTTCCCAAGTATAAAGTGAAACATGAGAAAGAACATTAGGAGAGAACCTTCCCCTCACCTCCTTGGACGCTCGAACCGAGGAGAAATGGGGAAGGTTTCCGGAACCTTCTCTCCTATTTTATGAGGTTTATCTCTAGAGAGTTTCAAGAGTATTCTACCACCTCCTTAAGGATAGGTGTTCCAGAATATTTATTCTGAAGACCTCTATATAAAGGAGACCAATTTGAATAAAAATAAGTTTTGCTCATATTTTATTTACAAGAAATAAAATTTCTCACTTTCTATAAATACTCGATTCGGCGAGACCCCTACACACTCTGTAGGTTTAACAGAAATCGAGGAACTAGGTGTAAATTCCATTCAATAGGACAAACAAGTATGTGTGTGTTTATTGGTTTGTTGTTGTTGTGTTATACTCGGTATTACTTGTGGAACAGCCAGTGATATAGCAATCTGCAGCAATGTACGTGTGTTTGGAGAACAAATCACTTTTTGCTTCGCTGATACACTTCTATGGATTTAGAGTTATGATTAAATTGCGAGAAAAGGTGTAAAATATAATCGTCTAAGGGAAAGTGGGAGTGTTGGAAGTCAATAGTTATTGGTTTAATTTATTATGCCTGTTGCGATAATTTTTTGTAACAATTCATTTACTAGTTTAGTTAAATGATATTACATAAACTGAAAATTCAATAATAGTAATTGTAATTACTAGTCGGGTTAATATCATGGGCTATACCAAATTCTTTAAATCTAAATGCATGCTTAGTTATATAATATTAATGGTTTTATTATATTATTATCATTGCTAATATCTGAGCACAAGGTCACGCTTTATGTGATGTGAATTATATTTCATGTATGAAATTAAATTGTACTAAATAATAGAATGTTGAAATCAACGAGATTAAACGATTGAAATTAATTGCGCCTTCCAATTAAATGGACAAGCTCGAATTAATTAAATAGTTAATTTAATTAATTTATTAGTTAATGAACTGGGTCATTAAGTTAATGTTTTGGGCTTAGGGATCTAGGGTTTTTATCTATATATCATAGGCTTTGCATGATAATCATTAAACAATATTTTGAAAATCCAAAACCTTAAAAACCTAGAAGAGAAAAATTGGCCTCCTCCTCTCTTGAGTTGGCCGAGTTTTCTCATCATCAAATCAAGTTTTATTTGATTGTTGTTTTGTCCAATTCTTGTTTTAACAAACTCAATTATAGGATTCAGCCAATCTTGGTGTGCAACCAACTAGGGCACTACATTTGGAGTGTTAAGGACTGTTAGTCTAGGCGTCTTGAATGAATTTGTTTCTAAGACTTCTGTTGGCATCGTTATAAGCATTCTGTTATTTATTTTGTATTGAGTTATGATATTAAATCATCTAAAGATCCTGTTATGTATATTTTGATTAAGTTCAATCAAGTTTATACATGTAATATTCCTTCAAGGATAGCCAAGGTTTGGTGGTTATGGTGTTGGTGGCGGTGGTAATTTTTGGAGAAGAAGAAACGAAGATGGTGGCTAGGGTTTTTTAAATGGTGTTTGGTGGTGGTGGTGGTGACGTTTCGTGGTGGTGGGGGTAGATGGTCTTTGGATGTGGGGGTACATGGTGGTGTGAATGAACAAGATGAAGAAGAAAACATGAGGAAGAAAAGGTAGAAGATTTTAAGGGCATCTTAATATTTTTAGAGGGGTCTATTCTAGCATAGAATTTTAAAAGGGTGCTAGAAGTTAAAATGAGTTTAAAAATGGTGCTAGTTAGCCAAATTTCTCAATCTACACGGGTAGTCCCCAAATGTGGTACCTAAAAATCTACATTGGTGTTGTTGCAGGAGTGATACTAATAGGGGATGAAGGGGGGTGTTGCGGTGGGGGTAGGGGTGGGTGTGTTAGGGAAGATGGTGGGAGAGGGGGTGTTTATTTATTTTATTTTTATTTTTTAAGAATTATTAAGATGATAACATGTTACTTGAGTATGTGCTATACGACATGTTAAAGACAACAAATAATATTAATCTGCTACTAAAATTTAGCGGCGTATCGAGCCAATTTTAAAAGTTGTGCAACTTATCCATTGTGGGCACCTTTGTGATGCCATGTGTCATGGTGTCGTAGCAGTATGACAATGGATCATGTTGATGATTTTCACTTAACGTTGTAGAACTAGGATGATCATATCAAACTAACGTATTAGTTATTGGTAACGCCGGTGATTTCCTTAGCGTTGTGAGTTCGGTGATACATCGTCGGGTAAATACTAGGAGTGTTAGTGACCCAGAGTTGTGTCGTGGTACACAATTGATTAGATTAACCTACCATTTTAAGATTCAAAATGTATGCAATATTTGCCGTTTAGTTCAAATAGATCTTGGATACTTGCATTTGGCAAGGAATTGATAAGATTTATAATATATATAATTTATTTGTATTATATTTAGATATTTTTGAACCGCGCTATCTATGATTACATATTTCCACTTTATGATTGTCATTACTAAATTTACCTATTTATTCACGTTAATTGGGCAAATTAAACATAACTTTATTATGTAGAAATAAAATAAGTTAAGGAAATCCATAAACTTGTGGTAATATAGTGTTATAAATGCTAAGCGGTTTCCAGCCCGTAAGCCATTGAAGATGGTTATGTGCTAATAAGGCGAAAACAAGTACCCACGATTGTGATACTTGGTTTGATCATGTAGATACGTTACATGAACACAGATTCAAGTGAGCAACCGCCCAGCGGGGGATTGAGTGGTAATTAATTTTGATCTTAATTAAAGGTGATGATCTTTAGAACTTTCGTATGTTATATTATCTCTTGCTTAGCATCCCAGGGCATTAAATCGATAGTTTAATCTCTTTATAACAATTAAGAGAAAATTTTTGGATGATCTTGAATGTTGTGTATCTACATTTGAGACAATATGGATTAACATCTAGTTTAAATCCATAGAGATGAACTTTGTTCGTAGTGCGCGATGAAGCATAAGCTGTGGTTTTGTATAACCCGGACAAGCCGATATTGTCTATTGAATTCGCATCGCCCGAAAGATTTGGTGCTCATAGAAATATGATTTGAAGTTAATGATTAATTTCATTGGCTATTTCAAGCATTAAAGTATTGAAAAGAGATATTTAATAACGGCAGAAATAGAAGAGGGAGGTTTGATCTGATATCGTTATGGCTAGATTATCGGTGTCTTAGACAACCTTTGTTTTGACTTGCGTGGTTTGATCATGATTATGGGCAAGTACAGTAGTAGCTAGGGTACAAGGCACGAAGAAAGATAATTAGCTCTTATGTGACAGTAGGTGACTATATTATAGAGCACATAGTTTAAATCATCCATGAGTGGTTGAAACTTCAAGCCCCCATTTTCTTTGATAATATTTGTTATAAGAAAGACATATGATATTTTGAATAACAAAATATTTCATTGTCTGTGGCAAATGACTTTTAACAACACTTTAATTTAATCTTACAAAGATAAATTAGATCAACTCTTACTAGACTTAGTGGGAGGATTCGTTATGTAACGACACACTTGAGTCATTTTGCCCCCAGTGAAGTCATTATAATCGGAACACGAGACTCCACCAAGCGATGGGCATTTCAGTTTAAAACTACTCGTTTTCCTTCAAAAATATGATTACATATAATATTTCCAAAATAATCCAAAGTTTAAAAATTTGCAATCCATCGGGTGATATCTAACCAATAACTCCATATATATATACAACGCCCAAATAAACTTGATAATGCGGAAGGCTACAAAGAGAGTAAAATGCATGCTGAATACCAAAATGAGCAACCGCCGACAAAGGCTAAAGTTTCAAAAGTAAAATACAACATCCAAAGCAGGTTGGCGGCATAACAAAAGAGGCTGTGAGGATCCTACGACCACCGATGCTCACTAGCCACCGTGAAACTCTCAGCGGCCAGCAGCAGTGGCCGTCATCGGCAGCACAAATGAAATGTCGCCCAAAGCGAAAAGGGGGTGTAACCCGCGAAACTTAGTAGGAAACTTAACACATGGGTAGACTTACCATACGGGCAGAGTCGGTCAATAATATAATAGTCACATGAATAAAATACATATGTCCGGGATACCTAATAAGGTCATCTGACATAATTCCACACGAGGAAGTCTTAGACATAACATGAAGATATAATAGAGGTTTGATGGCGCACAATTCGAGAGAAAGGAAATCAAGAGACTTCAATGGCGACTAAAACTCTAGTAAATTAAAACCTCTACACCGTATACCAACCTCTAATGCGCATATGCCGATCCGTCTACTGCGGGGAATGGACTAATCAATAATCACCCAGCATACGCGATATAAGGCCAAAACCCCTTGACTTATACACAAGTATAAGGCATACGCTTATACACAAAGTATAAAGGCACGCTCTGATCACGCTAAGTATAAGGCACGGCGCCACACTAAGTATAAAAGGCAAACGCTGACTTTATACGAGTATAAAGGTCGATAATAGATACATGTCCTCTGAGGAGAGTCGCTTTAACCCACTAATCTAATGTCCAGGCTAAAGGTGGCGTCACGATATTGAGGCCTCGAACTCCGGCATAACCTAAACACTACTCTGCTCCCAAAGCGGTATTACGACATGCGGCTAAAACATCGCACTTGTAAATCAGCTCGCGGCGGCCCGTGAGCCCGCAAGCGTACCAAAAAGTGCCGACAAGGTACGGGCGTACAATGGTGCGACAAGGCCCACAAAGTTGAGAAATATAAGTTGGGAGTTCGAAGCCATCGCTTACCTCGAAGCCAATCTTGGCGCCACAAAAATAAATCACATAATCATATCATAGCTCACACAAATAAATCACGTATAATCATACAAGCAATCACGTATCTTTGATACCGTAATCATGCTCGCGTCGCACGTATCTCGCGATTTAAAATGAATACGTAAGGTAACACCGTGAGATAAGTAGTCCTCTGCTTAGCTACCCTGGCGTCCTCGAACACAATCACATTAGCGCCACTTTCATGATCAGCGCCTAAGCGAAACACCGAAAGTATAGCGAGACCTACTACTGCTTGCGTTCTAAAAGATATATAACCAATTCTTAGTAGAACTATTTCCAAACGGTCTAACATAGCTTGGATAAACTATATAAATTATAATCCCCGCCGGGCCTGTAAATTGATTCCCGCTAAAAATTCCATCTTATTACTTTGCTCATTCTGAAATCAACTTATAAGCCATTCTAATTGTCAATGAGTCTAATTAACAACTATACTCCCAAAATATCAATTATAACAACACAGGAATTACGCTTTTCAATCTAACTCCCTTTAATCAATTTTAAATTACCAATTTAACCTCGCGATAGCTACAATAAGATTGATTAAACTTCCCTACATTTAAAGAGTGTAGAAAAATATCGCGAGAAAGTCAACTAAAAACCTAAAAAGTCAGCACCATGCGTCCTCAAACAACCTACACATCGAGCGACTTGATCTAACCCAACTTTCGAATTGTTCCGTCTGTACTACTAAATTATAAATGTAATTAAAATTTCGAAATAATTCTGAGAAATAATATTATTGAGAAATTATTTATACTATCTCTAGGTCCGCCACGAATGAAAAATATTAATTTTTTAACGTAGCAGGGTTATACACGTTAATCGCCGTTCGATTAATATTCACCGCCTAAGTTGATCATGGATATGATGGGTGATGATATATGTCGAGAATTGATAGGAGTGTGGGGAGGACCGTATAAATACTATCAAAAATTGATATCATTTGACATGAGTAATGCATTATCCAAAGAATGAGACATCATTACGATCTTAAAAGGCGTGCTTACTAAGATCGTGAAGTAAGGGTGTGTTTAATGAAGTTAAAACCTGATGGATGAAATCTTTCAATCTTGTATGCCAAAGTAATTTAGATTTCTACCTTAATTGTCACTAGTTGATTAAGTGACCACAGTAAGAATTGTGTTCAATGTAGTTGAAAGCAATGAATGGAATAAATTCACATATTGAAAGTTGTTACTTCACCTTTAAATTAAATTTATTCATACTCGATTGTGAGACAACAAGAGTTATGTTTAATGAAACAAACTTTGAAACATCTTGAATGGAATGAGAGTTAATATTATGTCAAAGTAGACATAATTTAACATGGGGTCTAACTTTGAGACTATGTCATCATGTGCATAAGCGGAAAGCGGCCGGTATTTATTTCCATCTCTTATAAATTACAATTTATTATGCATTATAGTATCTTCATTATGAAGTAATAAAGTGAATTAAATATATATGACTTGAATCATTAGTGGCTCCTTAGGAGACACAAATGCAGTGTCAAAACCGCCGGTTATATGCAAGCATTATGTGATAATTCCTGATGCATGACTAACACCTAATGCAAAGAGACACATGATGATATGAATAAATCATACTCCTATAGATGGCTTAAAGGTCATACAGGTGAAATAAATTTGAATACACAGTCAGTATATAACCCGCTCTATTTCGCCTCTAGATAATAAAAATGTAATTCCACTAAAATAAATAATATAGCCATAAATGAATCAAACATTTGGTTTTCGACCCGAGTTGAATGTATTCGTTGGTTGACTATCCCAATTGATTTCAAATTTTTTCTTATTACCAGCGTATTTGGCAACATGTGTTTAAATCAATGATCCAAAAGAATGTTCTAAATGTGACCGGTGATGATTGATACTTGACATTGTTATTGGAAGTTCACATCTCAAACGAGAATAAAAAGGAAATCGATTATACTATCAGTATCCAAGTTGCAAACTTGAGATACAGTATAATGGAGTTAAAATCTCATCTTGATATTTTGATTAAAATCAAAAGGGGTCAAGAGTGAAGGTGAACCTTGAGTTCCTTAAAGGTTAGTGGGAGCACAACTGCACATAATGTCTTGTACATTGAGTACTAAAGGAATTCTATTACAACGAAGGTAAAATATTAATTGATTATTGTACATCAATAGAAGTCCAATTGCATGTATGTGACCTATTCTATGAATCCACGGAATATAAGCTTAAATGACATTTGTATTTGGAAATCAATGAGAATTGGTTCCATTTATTATGCAGATTGCGACAATTGTGTAGCGATTCATTTTACGATTGGGTTAAATGTGATTACGAACTTAGTGTTCAACTTAGTAATTGTATATTACTAGTGTGGGTTCTCATGATAATTTAAGGGGTTATAGGCGGTGCTGAATCTTTTCGTGTCGTTATAATAATAATGGTGAATTCAGTATTATTATTATACAACTTACTAATATCTGAGCACAGAAGATCCTGGACATACGGTGGCGTTGAGTTATATTTCATGTATGAAATTAAAGAGAAGCTATATAATTGAGAAATGTATTTCTCAATTGAGGATTACATTTATGTAGAATATCGATTAGTAAAATAGAATCAATTAAATAGTTATTTAATTGGTTAGAAAAACTAGTATTGCTCGATAACTTGAAGATTATTGATATTGACTCATTACTATTTAATTAGCTTAATTAAATAGTTCAACTCATTAACCCAACTCATTAGTGTCTTACTTGAACTAATAGAGTTAACGAGTGAAACTAATACTTAGGGTTGCTTATTGGGCTTGTTTTAACTTTGGCCACATATAAAACTTGAGCTTTAAGGTTTTCATCGTAAGTTTTGTAAACTTTTCACCAAAAACCTAGTAGCCGCTACCACTTTGGCGAAATTCTCCCGGGAATTTTGGGGTTTTCCCAGTTTTTGTTAAATCGCTTGTTTACTAGCATAAGATTAGTTCTTGATTCGATCCCTCACGGGTGTGGACTAACTAGAGATGTCTAAATACGATTGATATTACAACAAGGTATGAAGAAGTCAAATTCACGTTGTGAATTTGAGCGTGTGGATTTGGTTTAAGATTTACTCCCATTGCTGTAAGTCCTCTGTTCGCTGAATTTAATTATATGTTTTATATAAATAATGTAGTATGCGCTTTAAAGATCATAGGCTAATAGTTTGTATTTATCTTTCACCATATCCATAGTAATTTTCTTCAATTTTGTTTGTTAAGCAATAATGCATTATGAAGCTTAAAAATTGAATAAAATCTATGATAGATTAAACTCTATAATAAATAGATTCTCTTATTGACAAAGGCGACTACGTGAGGTCCGTTTCTCATGAGTTAGGACCTCAAATGAGTGAGTGGTTGGAATCTATTACATGACAATATGGTTCACCGTATGCCATGTCAGGATCATGTGTTGTACATCACGACATGACGCCTTACGATTCCATAAAGGAATTGTGGGGTTTTTTACTAAAAAAAAAGGTATTCACGGATTGAAATAAACTTTATAGTGGTAACTATAGTTCTGGAAATAGATGGAGTTGTGAGAATGGATGCTTCGCCTAGAGGCTGAATGTGAAAATAGTGGTATGGGCCGGTTGTCCCATATGAGACACTATTAGCCAAGTAATTCATGAATAGGGCTGAGTTTGATATACTCGTGGAGTAAATTAAAGAATATGCATTTGATCAGATAGATGTGTTTTAACACACTTTTAGTTGTGTTGTAAACCTGCCCGATAGTAACCCGAGAAGTGGCTAACTGCCACAAAATCTGAGATAGTCACTAGAAATACCAAAACGAGGTTTTGTCCTTGTTACACTTAACTAGTGGGTTTTCGACCACTGAGTGTAAGTGGGTATTTGTGAGGAAACTGGACCCAGATGGTAATGTCCACAATTTCAAAGCAAAGCTTGTGGCAAAAGGCTTAAAACCCATTTTGCACATAGCTATGTATGACTATACCAGGATAATCTTAGCCATCGCTGATTCCATGGTTGAGAGACAAAGTAGATGGATGTAAAGTCAACTTGCAAGTAGTATTCTAGATTATGATATGATTGTGATCATTACCTTTCCAACTTTACATGTCTTAAAGGACCTAAGAATTTAATCGTCTTAAAGGTTCCTGTGGACTTGAAGCGAAGCATCTCGGGTTAATATATTCTTGTGTGATTAAATCCAAAGGTTTGATTTCATGAGATCCAGAAAAAACTGAACAATGCAAGGTTCGGTAGGAGCTAGGTCATTTACTATCTAGAATAAGTTAAGCGATTCAGTTAGACAAAGTAATTTTTTGTTTTACGCTCTGGTGGTAACTACGTTATATGAATGCTAATCCATTCATATAGTCGTTTATTGTTTCACAATTGGTTGAAATAATAATCCCAAGGCAAGTCTATAGTTTCTAAAGAGGCAACCTGGCGTTGACAACTCTTTAAGTCTAGAAACATAAGATAACCATTTTCCCTAGTCAGATGTTGATGGTTTTGGGGCAACTAGCATTTGATGACCGGCAGTGGTGATTGTCGTTTGGATCATGAAGAAGCTGTCAATCTTCGTCACATCAAGTTTTGCATAGCAAGGAGCTAGATTGACGTACCAAAATCATAGAAGATATGTATATCTGTGTCCTATGATATTTGCTTAGAACTATTAATTTTGGCAATTCTAAGACCTGTGTATATAACTATCTATATTATATAAGTTATGTGCTTTGACTTTGTTAAATGCGTGCTTGAGGATCATAACGGCATGTTAGGTAACACAGTGAGTATAGTAGTAGATGTTAATATATTATAAAAGAAATGGAATTGTATATTGGTTTCTTTAATTATGCCATTTGCGATAATTGTTGTAACAATTCATTTACTAATTTTAGCTAAATAAGATTACTCAAACTAAGTGTTCATTGTAGTAAATTATAAATTACTAAATCGGCACTCGTGATAATACGAGTTATGCAGTTGGTAGATAAATGCGTAATCATTATAATAATAATAATGGTCAATTATATTGTTATGACATATATTATCACGAGCTTGAAATCAGCACATAGAGTGACGTTGAGTTTTATTTCATGTATGAAATTAAATCGTGATTGCTAAATTGAGAGTTGATTGAAATCAACGAGATACTCAATCGAGAGTTTTACATTGATAATGTAAGATACAAATTGGACGAGACCGAATCAATTAACTTGCTAGTTTAATTGATGGTTTAACTAGTAAAGCTCATTAGTAACTTGTTAGTTAACGGTCAAGCTATTTGGGTTAAAAGGGAGTGGACTATATAAGGAGTTTCATAAGATGAAAAACCTAATTTTATTTTCCATCATCCACCTCCTCCATTATAACCGCCTTCCCCGCCTGTGGTCAAGCTCATCGAAGCCATTTTGGCTTGATTTTTGTTCTCAATTATTCTTGAGGTTACAGAAAATCAATCGTAGCGATTCACCGCTCCTCGTGTGGACCAATTGGAGGCATCTACCATTTGTGGTGCTAATTGCTAAGGATAACAAAAGAGGCTTCGTGAGAGAAAAGTTGGTGACTTCGGATTTAACATTTGTAAGTTCTCGTACTCATATGCATGCATATATGTTTTGTTCGTAATTTGATTATATACATTTGAATGATCTGTATGCTTTTTGTTTATGTTTATGAACAAGTTTTTCAATAAATTTCCAACAAAAAGATGCCTTTGTATTCCTCACAGTCTCAAAGAAACCTAATCAGTTTCAAAGACATAAGCCACGTTGGCTATCACATTGAGACAACATGTGAAAGAAGAATTGAATACTTACTGTTGCGAGTACATCACATGGTAAAATGTTATATTGAGAAATAATTACCATCATTCTCATGTGGAACCAAAGGAAAAGATTGTCGACAGTAAATGTTGTATGCAGAAAAGTCACATATGATGCAAACAATATGAGGATCATAATTTTATCTCGCAAGCAGGTAGAAATATATTTATGAATGGCGAAGAAAAAAAGATGCAATCAAGAGTAGGTTAAATTCACAATACAAGTGGGACATTTAGACTTGAAGTCTAATAAAATATAATCTAATGCAGTATATATGGGTATACGTACAAATAAAGTAAGAGTTGTCACAAAATATTTGTACCGGAAGAACTAAATGGTATAAAGTGTACTTGCACGATAGAGTATCCGCAATTGTATTTATTTGGTAACAATAAGATATAGCCTCTTGAGATGCATATATGACTTGTGTTGTTATAGCATGCAAAGAAATAAGCATGTTGTAAATTTAGCAAGCTTAGAAATAAGTATACATGAACATGTAGAAGTATTTATGATGCCTGAAGCCCGTATTCTATATTCGAAGTGCTTCCGGTTGAGTTAATGTGAGAAATATTTGAATAAATTTAAAGTCATCCGAAAGATGGATTACAAGTTCAAACTGCATTAATAGACACTTATTTTGTATTATGATTTTATGCATTATCACATGAATATACAAGTCTATCGATTGGATTTCATACATGTTTAACTTTTAATTTATATGATGCCTTATGTGATTATATGATCTATTTATTTACTTATTATGTGGTATGAGACATTTGAATTATTAATAGTAAGTTGATATTGATATTTCACATTTTTTGATTTCTTTGTCATTATTGATGACATAAGTAATCATGATACTACTGAAGATGCAATTATACTTTATGGAGACTCTAGAAGAGTTCTCAATGACTAAGTTATCATGAATCTGAGAAACTCTTGTAAGGTTGCTCGATAACTAGACAATAAGTCTAGAAATAGATCTGGAAAGAAATACTTTGTGAAGGTACATATTACTTATGCAAGTCGCCCAGGCGTTGACAGTATGAAACATGATAGAAATATTTTCATCTTAATCCCAAGCTGAGATTCGCGAGAGACAATTAATATCTAGTTTTTGAAATATGAACTTGGTCACGAAGTACAGTTCTAATATATATCTAACAACTAATACATGATTGTATCATAAATGCGATATTGATAAGCGCTTGTAAGCGTTATTTGATCTTCTATTTGAATAATCGACACTGTGATACAAATGGAGGAGATATGCATTATACTCTTTCCACTTCACGAGTTTTTCTTAGTAAGGTTTTTTTTTTTTTTTTTTTTAATGAAATGATTTACTTGAAGCATATCTAAAGAGAAATATAATCTTTTACTCCGTATTTCACTAGGTTTTTATCCCACGGGATTTTCCTAGTGACTATTTAACCAAAGATGGTTATACGAATGATCTTACATGACATTGTATTTACATGTAAAGATCGGGAGAAAAGTTTATAAATGACAATTTAAGTGTATGACTTAAAACATTATTGGAACTCCTGAAGAGCTTCCAAGAGTTGTAAACTTCTTGAAGAAATAATTTGAGATGAAATACAATTGCTAAATCACATTGAGTACCCCAACAATTATAATATCACCTGTTGTGAACAATGGTCCACTAATGCCAAGAGATAGTACAAAAAGAATTATTTGGTCCCGAAGTACCATATATAAGTGCTATTGAAGTAGTGATATATATTAGGAGTAAATACCAACACGAAGGCATTGAAATGAAGTTAAATGTATAAGGGATATAAGATTGTTCGGTGAACTGTTCAATTGAAATCTGATTGATTATGCAAATGCATGATATTTATATGATCTCATTAGTTATCACATACGTTGTAATACTTGTTAAGGTATGTGCGTTATTATAATATTATTTGGGGTAGAAGTTGAGTTTATGTTTTGTAACGACCACTTCCCAGTGGAGCCCCCAGAGAGTTGGGACCGTCGTCAACTTTGAATAATCGAGTCACCCGGCTTGATGGATACTTGACAAAAGTGACTTCATTTAACGTGATAATAAAAATAATACAACTTCGTCCATGGTGAACTAATAACTTCTATGTGAAAAGTAATATAAATACAACATCAAACAACTTGTTTTACAACTCGAGACAACAATATTGTAACAAAAACTCCAAGAAGATAAAAAGTATGACTATGAGTTGAAGCCACCCGTCTCCGCCTCGGCGGTGAGCTACTCGGCCAATGCATCTCGGTCATCCCGCAACAACCTAGGCATAAAACGCCCGCCCATAGGGAAAATAGGGAGTCAGCTAGGAAGCTGAGTGAATACAAATATCAGTTAACCCTTATATTTAAAGCGAGGATAATTGAGTCCGCACTTATTTAAAGACTATATACCTCAAGAGTTATATTTTATATGCTACTCTCAACACAAGATAAATCTCTTTCATAAACCGACTAACGCCAATAAACCAGTACCACGTCAACAACTTACTAGAAATTTTACCTTAATCATAGAATATCTCTACATTTGTTATCTTTAAAGTATAGCTAATTCCCGATATAACATACAACTCAAACATACCACAACTCAACATTTCTATTCGACCACTTATCTTTAGTTAACAAAAGTGCTACTCCAGTATAGTCATACACCTCTATGACATCGAATGTTTATCATAGGAACCTCGAATCATTTCGTATCTTAATACAAGTGAGCAGCAGTATATCTTAAATCAAGATAACTTAGAAATGCGAATTATCTCACCAAATTCTTCATTTAGTCTCACGGAACTTATTCACCTGATGGTAGCATCTACGTCATTGGTTAGATCATAACATATACTTACTTACATTTTGAATCCAGCACTACTATATATAAAATATACATCAACATTATATGGATTAACGTGAGCATTCGGTTGTAAATTTTTATACTAATGCCCTGTTCAAAATTCTCTCAACCATTAACCAACTCAACTTCTAACCTTAAAGGATGTATATGATTAATACCAACCTAGGATACGCAAGAAAAATACGATAATATTATCAATAATCATGAAAACTAATTCGACATAATTTCATGAGAGCATCAAGCCTGTCAGTATGATATTCATAACCAATAAATGATCGTAACACGAGATCATACAACACCATAGAAAATTTAAACAACATGTCAAGATATAATACAAAGTCCCCGATAAAGAGGCACACCATACTTTGAGAATAAAATCACGAGAGACTCAACAGCGACTATAACTTTCTGATGCGTCAAACCATATCTATCTCATGACTATGTCACCTCGAAGTCAAGTATAACTCAGCAGTACCTCCGGCAACTATCAAAGTACCTGACTAAGCGTCTCACAATCAAAAATCAGCGGGAATCGCCGATAGGCCATAAATCTGAGAAGTGCCCGTAAGTACGAGAACACGAAGCATGACCGGGCCATAAAACACAAAGCGTAAGTTGAGAGTTCAAGCTATTCTTTACCTCGAAGCAAATCTTGACGCCACGAGAAATACAATCACACATAATCATATCATGGCTCACGCCCGATAGATCACATAATCATACAGCAGCGACAAGTATACTATTCTCACATAATCATACCCCGCTGATGACATGTTTCACCTGATCTAAAGCCGAGTCACCTTGGTTACTTGCTTGATAAACGTCGTCCCAATCGATCAGTGCCTTTCCAGCATTCAGCGTCTAATCAAAACACCCGAAATTACAATTACTACTCGCCTTGATTTTATTTATCTTAATTAAATTTAGGCTTTTCAGCCATTTGTTACAAATTAGAAACCCAAGTATAGATTCTTCAACATGTTTCAAAGACTATTAAAATGGCCAATTTCATTATCGACTAAATCCCATAATCAAATTGACACATAGCAAAATAACATTTTTCAACCAATTACAATCAACTTGATATATGAACTTTTCAAGATCAGGCCGTTTCTAACAACCTCGAATCCCAGAAGTCAGGTTTACTACTCGAAATCTAATAAAACTAATTTCAACGTATATTAAGTCCATGACTTATAAATCATAATTTCACCTCGGAACAATCTGGCCAAAGGTCCAATAACATATTTATACTCAGCATTTTGGGAATGTAATAACCCTTCACGTTGAAAAAACAAAAAACAAATTTAAAATTTTTGATTCGGTGGGACAGGTGATAGTATAAATAATATCGATGATAAATATTTTTTGTGATTATTTGAGCCGTGTATATTTATAATTTAGTAGTAATAGCGGGGATAATTAGAGTTAAGTTAGATCGTTAAATTAGTTCGATGCTTTCGATTCGCGTGATTCCGGACACGAACTCATGTGAAAACTTCAGACTTAAGTGTTAAGTCTTTCATCTTCATCCACTAATCACCAAGCGTTAAATATCTCCCTCCTTTCCATTCTTTTGGCGAGGCCCCCCTTTGAAGAGCAACAAGAAAATTTTGTCTTCGATAATCGCGGCTTTATGAGCATAACGTCCTCGAGTTGTTTAAGTAAAGAACTTGACACACTTTCCCTGCGATTCGAGGTAAGAAAGTTAGAGTTTTGGTTGATTTTTTCTTGGTTGACTTTTAGTTGACTTTTCGAATAACTTAATTATGGATGCTATGATGTATAAGTGATGAATTCATGACTTAAATTCGTTTGAGGATGTTATGGCGAGTTGACTTTTAGGTTTTTAGTTGACTTTTCCGGGTGATATTTTTCTAAGACTTTAAATGTGTAGGGAGTTAGATTGGGGCCTTATTGTAGCTATTGTGATATTAAATTGGTGATTTAAAATTGATTAAAGGGAGTTAGGTTGAAAAGTGGCCAATTCGAGAGTTGAGTTGTAATTATTTTGGAGTATAGATTGTTAATTAGGGACACCGATTAACGAGAATGACTTATAAGTTGATTTGTAATGATAAAGTAATAAGATGGAATTTAGCGGGGGGATCGATTTGGTTGTGTCAGATGGGATTATAATTCGATAGTTTACCGTCGTGTTAATTTGTTTAGAAATCATTCGATTAGAGTTGGTAATGTTTATTCTAGAGCGTAATTCTTGGTATTAGTTCACAGGTATACTTTACGGGTGTTGTTAGGCCTTGACCGCGGAAGGGGCCGTTCCGTTATCGCGTTCTTCGTGAGGACTTTGTGATAACTAATAAAGGTAGTACTTATCTCGCGTGTATTACACTTATGTAGTTCACTTTTAAATGGTACATGTCTTTGTAATATAATTATGTGTGAATAGTGTACATGTCTTTATAATATAATTATGTGTGAATGGTGTACATGTCCTTGTGATATGATTACGTGAGAATGGTATACATGTAATGGTTAATACGGGCCATGTGTGAGTCGCACATATGGTTATGTGACTACATTACGGCGTTGAAGGCGGCAGGGTAAGTGATGACGAACTCCCACTTATATTTCGATTCTACGTGGCCTTGTCGGCACTGTTGTTTTCATGTGGCCTTGTCGGCACTTAGCATGTATTTCTATGGCCTTGTCATTGTTGTTTTCACGTGGCACATGCATTATGTATTTATGTGGCCTTGTCGGCGATTGTGTGTTTTGACTTCACGATTGTGAGATGTTTGTGTGCTTGGATATTGTTGGGAGTAGAATAGATGGTTATTGAGGAGTGGTTGGGGAGTTATGTATATGCTGGTGACTTGAGTATTAGGATATGACCACAGAATTGGGATGGTTATGGGTTAGGTGGCGCTTTAAAACGTTGTGTATCGACTTTATATGTCGGTATAAGGCGTTGTGTATCGACTTTATCGTCGGTATAGGCGTTGTGTACGACTTTATACGTCGGTCTATAGGCGTTGTTTATCAGCTTTATACTTCGATTATAAGAGCGTTGTAGATCGATTAGTTTAGAAACATGTAAATGGGATTAAAATCGGATGGTATCTAGTTGATAGTGATTGATGACTAGAATTATAGTCGTTGTTAGTCTCTTGATTTCTTTCTAAATTGTGCTTCTGGAACCCTCTATTATATCTTCGTATTTATTGTATATCTTACGTGTGTTGTGTGAACCAACACGTGGAATTATGTTGTATGACTTTATTAGGTAGTCACGTATATATGTATTTTTAGTCATATTTGACTCACGATATCTATTCCACGATCTCGTTGTTGTCTTTGTCGGCGATGCTTTGATAGTTGTACTTCCTTTTCGGACTTTAGCACTTTATGCGACAACTGTTTTTTATTCGGAATCACGGTATTTACTCTCGGTTTTAGCACTTGCCGGCGTTGCGACTCTTTGTAGACATATTTATATATATGTAAAGTAGTTAATGGATGAGATATCTTTGGAATGAGAATATTAGGTATAGACTTATAAACCAAAGTTTATCTTGTCTTGTCGATGATGTTGATGATATTTTATAAATGGGAGAAAAGCTGGATTGATATTATTAACCGAATATAAGTTACGATCCCAACGGCCAGCGATACCGTTGAAGTGCATAAGTTCGAGTATACTAAATGGAAATTGGGGAGATAATTCGTACTTAGGTTATCTTGATTTAAGGCGTATTTGCTCGGTTATATTAAGAAAAAGAAAGCAGCTTAGAGGGCACTTACAAGAAATGTTTAGATGTCATAGGAGATGTATAGCGAAAATAGGAGGAAATGCTTGTAGAATTGAACTAAAGATAAGTAGTTGAGGGGTATGCTTGAGTGATGAGATGTCAAGATATATGTTGAGTTGTCGTATGTTGAGTTGGATATTATATCGAAAATTAGCTGTACTTACGAAAGATAACAAATAGGAAGATATCTCTTTGTGGTCAAAATCTTGTGAGGGAAGTTATTGACGTGGTGTGGGTTTTATCGGGGTTAGTCGGAAAGTCATTAGTAAGATTTATTTTGTGGCAGTAACATATAAAATATGCTCTTGGGGTATATAGTCTTTAAATAGACAAGGTATTTAAATTATTCTTATTAAATGCGATCAGTGGAGTTAGCACGTGATATTTATTTTCCACTTCGACTTTTTCTTTGAATCCTATTTTCACATAGGCGGGCGTTTTATGCCTAGGTTGTTGCGGAATGACCGAGATGCATTGGCCAAGTAGTGCGTACCGCAGATGGCGATGGTGAAGCAGAAAACCTCAGCGGCCATACTTTTATCTTCTTGAAGTTTACATTTGTATGTAATAATTATTGTTATTTCGTATGGTAAAACAAGTAGTTTGATATTGTCACTTGTATTATTACCTTTGATTTGTGTATTGTTGGTTGGATTCACCCGATGGGCGAGTTGTATTGTTTATTTATGATGTTAAGTAATTCGTTTAATTGTTATCCATCGTTGGTGACTCACGATTATCTGAGTTTGATGGCGGTCTAGCCTCGGGGGACCGCTAGAGCGGTCGTTACATGAAAAAGTGAACCCGCAGTCAACTCAAAGTCAACTCCAACTATACCAACACTTTCTACCCCGAAATTGATTATTATCATCTTATACTATAATCTAAGCCTAGATAATAGTATAAGCAATAATAACCCACAAAATCCGAAGTATTCATCCCAAAAGTCGTCCACACAAACACCACGAATTACTCGGCCAAAAGCAACTTCAACTCAAGACAACTAATTTAAAGTCAAGAATCGGGTGTATGATAAAAATCCAAATATAAAGTCAACTCGGCAAAACTCACGAAATACTCAAAGATCCGACCTTTTTTGCCTTGAATGGAAGAGGATGATGAGGACAAACTCTCTCCAGAAATTTGAGGTCCAAAGCTTGCGAGATGGAGGAGAAATCGAAGAAAAAAAATCTTCAAGGGGGGGGTGTTCCTCGCGTCGAGAGGAAGAAAGGCGATGCACTTTCTTTTGGGCCTTGGGTTGGTTTATGGGGTTAATGGGTTGGCCCAATAGTTTTATGTGGTGAAACCCCGATCGTTTTAATTCAATCGATACCTCTCGTTTTAACTTATCTCGACAACCAACTTCCAAACATTAACATTTATATTACCACCCAACTAATATCATTACCATCGACTAACCGTTAAAATTCTCAAAACCGAAATGTACTACCAACCGACCGATTCGATGTATTCTCAACTATTCAACTTTGAAAATTTTGATTTCTCCTCGAAATAATCCGCCGAGAAACTAGTATAATATTACAATAATATTGATGCAGGCGAGTTGTACAATCTACCCACCCTATAAAATTTGATCCTCGAAATTTACTCAAAACTTCGCCTTGTTGCCAATTTCTCCCACTTGAATACTTAACATTATACAGTATCCTTAATACTATTTTAAACGGTCCATCCACATTTTACCACCCCAACTTTACACTCATACTTTATATCACCTCAAATTATTGTCAATCCCACATACTACTAAGACTAGCAGCCACAACACAAATTTCACTCTACGTTTGTCCATAATTTCACCTTGAATCCATGACTAACGTGCTTTGTTGATTTATGTCCTTATGACTTTTATACCTCACGAAATCTTATGGTTTTATTCAACTTGCTTTAAATTTGCGTAACAACTGCGCCCCTAATTTAATCTATCGGCCTGTTCGCCGGTCCTCTCATAATGCCCCAATAAATGACCTTTAATAAACTACATTGGCTCCTTGACATGATCAGCGTGCTCCAGTTCCTAAGCTCCCATGAGGTTTACAACTCCATAAAGTCCCTCTTTGTTTAATTCTCCACTATTATAAGTCCATTTTATTCACTACGAGCTCATTAGTCGTGACATGTATTCTCTTTCCGTGCTACTAAATCGTTATCAACTCGTCACTGATATTCCACTACTTTAATCTCGATCTCTTTATCATTCTTTGAGATTAGCTTCCCGTTTAAGTATTTACCATGACACTCATTACTGTCCTCTCGCGTCCATATTCCATGAGACAATGCGGTATTATTTTATTATTTTCACGCCAATATTATTTATCCCGATTACTCAGTATACAGATTAAATCTATATGGTTTTAAGTCGACATCTTTACTGTGGTCGATGCTAATCCGTAGAATACGTGTCATCAAAATCCTCTCGACTTGACCTTTTAATGCCCTTAACTTCACCCAATTGCACCAACTTATCAGCAACTTCAGAATTCAGCACTAGAGAGACGCTTTCCAATAACTTCTGATATAAATGCTGTCTGTCCCTAAATTCTCAAACATATTCATCGCGTATTCTCGAAGGTTTTGACGGAGTTTACATCCTCAGAATAATCATTACTATCACAGATAAACTCCACTTCAACCACGAACTCTTACTTAAACATTATTAACGGATGAACTCAAAAACTCTTTCTTATCCAACCTCAATTTATCATAATGCGTTTCCTTATAATGTCTTATTTAACGGTATCGCTTTACTTATAACCCATTGATATTCTTTATGACTCCACCTCGAATATATCGTATATTAATTATCACAACTTATCCTTAATTACCTCCGCCATAAAGTCTCATTATCCAACATACCACCATCAGCAATTAAGGCACTTTTAAAATATATACTCCTCCCCGAATATCTCGCTTAATATTTCGATATCTTACATCATATTCTAAACTATAACATGTCTTGTTTCAATATAACCCGAAATCATATATATATACCAACAACCCCATCGTGCGATCTCCATATTATGCAGTTCGCATCTCGATATATACATATAGCTCAGCGTAAGTCATATTAACATAATTAGATTCATGCGTCATAATATACAGCATGTCGATCGAAGTAACACCACGAGCACAAAATTCAAAAGTAGTCTCTTAAGACCCTCGCTCGAGTCCATGAAAATCTTCTAGTATAGCGTCTCGGCAGTCGATGGATTCGGAAAATAAATGGACTCGAAACCATAAAGAGCGACTTCATTTGCCAATGACAACAACCTAAAACCTAGACACGCTAACCAGGTTTTGAGAAAAACTATAAACTTGAGCTACGATGCAAAATTGTAGCGACCCCGCTTGGTGGGTGCCGCGAAGGTTGTGACCCGTCGTGACGACGGCGATGGATAATGACAAAATGACTTCGTTTAGCATTGATAATAAAAATAATACAACTTCGTCAATGGATGAACTAACAACGCTACAACTTAAGCGAAAAGTAATAATATAAATACAACATCAAACAACTTGTTTTACAACTCGAGACAACAATAATTATTACTTTGTAGCTCCAAAGAAGACAAAGTATATTTGAGGTCTTGAAGCCACCGCTAGCCACCTCATGATGCTGTGACTACTCGGCCAATAATCTCGGTCGTCCCTTGGTAACCCTAGGCATGGCAGCCCGCCCGTAGGGAAAATAGGGTGGCTAGGAAGGCCCAGTGGTCTAAATATGCAGAGTGCTTCCGCTTATCATACAAGCAAGGATAATTCAAGTCCACTTACCTATTTAAAGACTATACCTCAGAGTTATATTTTATATGCTACTCTGACAAAATAAATCTTTCCTTAATGGCTTCCATTAACAGTAAACCCATACCACGTCAACAACTTATTGAGAATACGCTTAATCACGAAGATATCTACATTTATCTTTAAAGTATAGCTAATTCCGATATAATACTTCTTCGAAGCAATACACATGACTGACATTTCCCAACTCAACCGCTTATGCTGGATTCACTGAAAGTGCTACTCAATTATAGTCATCGCCCTCCTATGACATACGAATGTTTATCATAAGAACCTCGAATCATTTTCATTATCTTAATACAAGCGAAGCGTGTTTATCAAATCAAGATAACTTAGAATGCGAATTATCTGCGCCCAAATTCTTCATTTTAGTCTCTGAGAACTTATTCCTCGATAGTATCAACGTGGTGGTTAGATGTAACTTATATCTTAACACGTTTGAATCAGCTCACTATATATAAAATATCTTCAACATATATGGATTAGCATGAGCGTCGGTTCATAATTTTCTATTTTCATTCAAAGGATTATCTGACCATTAATAACTCGACTTCTAACTTTAAAGGATGTATATGATTAATACGACCTAGGATCATGAAAAAATGCGATAATATTATCAATAATCAGCAGTATCTAATTCGACATAATTTAACCAAAAGGAAACATCTAGTATAATTAGCACAATATCCATAACCAATAAATGAGTCATAACACGGTATCTGACACATAGAAAATGTAAACAACATGTCGAGATATAATACAAAGTCGAATAAAGGCACACCGTCACCCGAGAATAAAATCACGAGACTCAAACACTTGGCCCAACTCACAGTCATCAAACCATACATCTCTCACTATCTCCTTGTATATCCAACTTTCTAATCGCATATGCTTTCGATTCGTCTACTGCGAGGAATGGACCAATCGCTAATAAACACCGCTCTTGCAGTATAAGGCCAACCGCGCTTAACACCGTAGTATAAGGCCACACGACTGTCTGTACTGACAAAGTGATCATAGATAATCATAAATACATGCCGAGGTATAAGGCCAAACGCTTATCATATTTAAGTATAAAGTACTTGACAATGCACACAGCAATAATCATACGACTCTTATACGGAAGTATAAGGCCAATAGGAAATCACGTATCACGCAAGAAGGAGAGTCGCTTTAACTTTAATCATCCCGACTATGGGGTCGTATCCTAATATAGGTAGCCGAAGTCAAGTATAACTCCAGCCCATTACCTCCAGCTGACTATCAAAGTACATTCCCAAAAGCGTCTCGCGATCAAAATCAGCGAGAATTGCCGACAAGGCCACATAAATACAAAAGTGCCGACAAGGCCACAGCAGAACAAAGAAAGCATACGACGGGCCATAAAACACAAGAACCGTAAGTTGAGAGTTCAAGCTATTACTTACCTCGAGCAAATGCTAGCATCACAGAAATACAATCACATAATCATATCTTATGGCTTTCCTTTGCAAATGAATCATACATGTCATTACAACCATGACAAGTATACTATTCTCACATAATCGTACCCTGATGACGTAATAACATGATAAGCCAATGCGTGAATAAGTACTGCGCCCAGTTAGCAATAAGCGTCGTCACAATAGATCAATGCATGCGCGTTAAATCTGTCAAAAACAGAAATTACGATTCTTGCTGCCCAGCAATTTTAACCTTTATCTTAATTAAAATTTCGACTTTTCGGCCCATTTTAGTTACAAATTAACAGCTTAAGTATAGATTGCTATATGTTTCAAAGACTATTAAAATGACGAATTTCAACTATCGACTAAATCCATGTCGGTGACACAAACCCAAAATAATAACATTTTCAACCAATTCCAATCAACTTGATATATCAACTTTTCCAACTAGTCAAACCCGTTTCTAACGACCTCAAATCCCAAAGTCCGTTTACTACTCAAAATCTAATAAAACTAATTTCAACATATATTCCTCAACAACATAAATCATAATTTCCACCTCGGAACAATCTGATAAGGTCAATAACATATTTATACTCTGACAACATTTTAGAAAAACCAACCACAATGAACTCAAAAAAGTCGACTGTTATACAGCGCTTTCTACCCCAAAATCGATTATTATCATCTCGTATACTATAATCCTAAGCACAGATAATAATTATAAGCAATAATAACCACTTAAAAGCGAAGGCAACTAAATCCCCAAAAGTCACGTCCAAACACCACAATTACTCATCCAAAAGCTTGACTCAAAGGAACAACTAATTTAAAGTCAGAATCGGTGTAACAATAAAAATCAAAATACAAAAGTCAACTCAACGAAACTCTGAAATACTCAAAAGATCCGACCTTTTTTCGCTTGAATAAAGGATAGTGAGGACAAACTCTCCAGAAATTTGAGGTCAAGCTTGAGAGATGGAGGAGGAGAAATCGAAGAAAAAAAAATAATCAAAGGGGAAAGGTGTTCCTCGCGTCTGGCGGGGACTGATGCCTTCTTTTGGGCCTTGGGTTGGTTGTAGGAGTTAATGGATTGGCTGATAGTTTTATGTGGTGAAATACGTCGTTTAATTGATGATACCTCTTGTTTAACTTATCTCGACAACCAACTTTAACATTAACATTTATATTACTAACTAATATCATTACCATCCGACTAACACTTTAAAATTCTCAAAGCCGAATGTACTACCCGACACGACGATTCGTTTGTATTACCAACTATTCAACTTGAAATTTTTTGATTTCTCTAAAGAAATAATCACCGAGCAACTAATATACTATTACGGTAATATTAATGCAAGAAAGGAGTTATTCTGATATTTAGGATTGTGTTATTTATGAGAGAAGAAATTAAACATAAACAAGCGAGTCACCAATAGCGACTCTAAAATATCTTTCTGACTCATATTACTATTAAGTAAATAAATCAAAATCCCAGGCACTTTTCTCCGTAGGAGGCGAAACCCACCGACCTCCCCCACTTGATTTTTTCAATTTTTCTTGGTAGAATCTTATTCTGACTCATCCGTAATCTTTTCTTCATCTCTTAATCATCTAAGGTATGTTTTTAACCTTCAAATCTAACTAGTTTGAGCATTAGTTGACTATTTATGATGTTTGACTTTTTGGATTTGGGGTTTTAAGACTTTATTTGGTAGGAATGTTACATCTAAGCTTGGATATTGTGAGTAGAAGTGGTTATGATTGATTTTAGTGGTTGAAATGTGTGGAAGTTTATAGTTGACTTTTAGGTTGACTTTTTCCAAATCAAATTTTAGTTGCAAAAGAATGTTAATGGACATTGTAAACATGTTTTGGAGTTTGAGTTGTGACTTTATTAATGGTTGGTGGAGATTATATTCAAAAGATTAGTTGGAGTAAGTAGTATTTTGGGTATTTGGAATTTAGGTGCTTAATGATGAATATATTGGTTTAGAAAAAGTCGCTTTGGGTTGAATTGAAGTTGTTTAAGTCTTAATTTGGAGGGGTGATGCTTGATGGAGTTAAGAAATGTGATGCTCGGTACATCGTTTTATTAGTCGGTTTAACTCGCGTAAGTAATCTTTTCACCTTAAGTTATAATTGAAATAACTAAGCGATTATTAAGTTGGGTAGATAACTAAATAGAGTTATTAATTGGTAGTAAGTAGTAATTATATCTCTCAAGATTGTTTTGATTAATAACATCGGAAGAGACAAATGGACTAATATGCGGCGTGGTTCATTTCTTTAGCCAAGGTGAGTATTTATCACGGGTGTTGATTAACTACTTGATTAGGATGTGTATGATTTGTGTTAATTGTATATTGAATATGGTGTTGGTTAAGTTGTTGGGTGCATTAATACATGGTTTCATGGTCGTATAGTGTTTGAGGTGATGTTGAGTCGTATGAGGATGAGTTGTTTATGAGTTGATGATGTATGTTGAGTTGTATTATCAGTATTTACGCTTATACTTGGTATAAGGAGGTGTATTCATTTCGTACCTCGTTACGATTCGGTGACACGCATGTCGGCGGGCATAAGTTCTACCAGGGTTGAGATTGATTATATCTTTGATAGTTGTATAAATCCGGATTTATATTGAGTTGATTGAGTTCTTTGAGTTGATAAAGTTGTTGAGTTCTTTGGAGATGATAAGTTGGTTGGTGGTATAGTTGTGGATTGAGTAGTATTATAGTTGTTGTCAAAGTTGTGGACTTGAGTACGATCGGTTGTTGAGTTGTGATGTCGTCGCTATCGGTTGATAGGGTAAATTCAGTGGTTGTTGCATTATTATTACAGTCTTTCTTGAAATGTACGTATGTTATTGTTGATTGCCGTTATTTGGAATGTTTATGACAGTGACGAATTTATGAACATACGAAAATGATAATGAAATTGCTAATGACTTCGTATTAAGATCTTAAGTTGAATAATATTATGTACTACTTATTTATTGTATGCGATATCAACTACATTGGTACACCGTGCGTGTTTGGGGTTAATTTCATTCTTGAGATATATATTCACTAAGCTTCGCAGCTTACACCCTATTCGCTATGGGCGCAATTTCATTGCTAGGTTGACAGGTGGTGTTGTTCCGTCTTCGGGCTTGTTCGGGTGATCGTGCTTTAGAGCTTAGGTGAGGCGGTGGCAATTGATCCTCACAGTCTCATTATTTTGTTTGGATTGTAGTTCGGTTGTCTATATTGTTGTTATTTTGGGATTTTTGACTTTTGTATGTTGACATGTTGTACATGGGAGATTGTTGTATATCGGTTGTTATTGTGTGGTTAGGAAATACATGATTGGATTCTTTTCTTAAAAGCCCCATTCTGTCAGTTGTATAATGTGTTTGGAGTTATTTCAAGACTTGGTCTCTTTTCAATTTGAGTAATCCGTCGATTGGTGACTCTAGTGTCAATTTGGACGATTACAACCTCGGGCTACAACTTTGGAAGATTAGATTACATACATGGTCTTTATTTAGTAGTGATGTATGTCACAATGATATATGAAACAAGAATTATATTAGTAACATCACCCAAATACCTAGAAATCATGAAATGCACGAAGAAAGTCGTGAATGTGTTTGGTTGAGGAATATGATCCAGCAGATCCATATTACTTGTGATTTATCATATGAGAGTTGGTCCCGACGATCTTTATGATAATAATTGTACATGTAATATACAGTTAATGGAATGACATATCAAAGGTGATAGAAAAAAAATATAATGGTGTTTTCTCTATCCATGATCTTCAAAAGAATGGTGAAATCGATTTTCAGCAAATTCGATATTGTGATAATCTGACAGATATATTCACACAAAAAAATAACTTCCTAACTCAACATTAGAGAAACTATCCAAGAGTATGGGACTCGTAAAGACTAAAAAGAGATAACTTAAAGTGATGTGAGTCGTGTGGGGAAGTTAATACGCATTGTACTCTTTTTCCTTATCGAGGTTTTGTTTCGGATGGATTTTCCTATTAAGGTTTTAATGAGGCAACATTATATCGTATGTCTTGAGAATAATACTTTTTTTCCTTAAGCTAGGTTTTATCCGTAAGAGTTTTTTTCTTGATAAGGTTCTTGGTATGTTCTTGATGATTGGACATCCAAGGGGGAGTGTTATGAATCATTATTTAAATAGTGGATCTCAATCACTTACCTAAATTATAGGGAATAATTACTTATCACTCTATCACTTGTGAAACCTATAAAAGGCACCCTATATATTATATTGATTGATGAATAAAATCTCTCTTCCTTTTTATATTATTCTCTCTAGTTTTACGTTGATCTTGTTTATATTTATAACAAAAATTATAAAAAAATAATATTTTATTAAACTTTTTTGTTACGTGCAACGCACGTAATATCTTACTCGTTCTTACAAGAATAAAGACAAACTCTATATATTCTACTTGTCGGCAAGGACATCTATAACATCCGGCAAAAAAAAAAGCAATATGATAAGATTTGATTGGTAACACTCATACTACTAAAATGCATCTTCTTTTCCCAAACTCATTTCATAAGAACTCTAACATACTTAAAAAATATGTGGTGGTTAGTGAGGCAGTTCATCAAATTTATTAAGTACCGACCTGGTATTTCCGGGCGGGACATTACAAACCATAGCCCAAGAATTGTAACAAACTCCTCTATATGACTCAGAAGACTCACACTCCCTCATCCATGAAATACTACACAAGAGGGAATAGTGTTGGCAACGAGTTGGGTCGGGACTCGATAAGATAGCGAGCCGAACTTTATACCCGAACCCGACTTGATAAGACAACGAGAAAATTCAGAAACCTTAATTATTTGAAACATTGATAATAAACTTCACAAACCTTACTAATAATTATTTTTAATACAAATATAAAATATCATTCATTTATTTGACAGTTAATGGACCGGGGAATTATCAACAAGTCGGGTATTTTAAAAACGCACAACCTAGCGGGTAACGAGTTACCCGGTTCGCAGCCAACAGTAAGATGGAGGATATTTACAGGTTCACTAATAAACCTAAAAGAAATAATATTAATTACCATGTAGTAATTAATCATACCCTAAGAAAAGATTCTAACATGTAATAAATCAGATACTCATTAAGGACGCTTTGATTACGTCGAATCTGTACACTTATCCATCATTTTCTTTTCTTTTTTGTTCTCCAAGTTTCCATTTGTATTGAGCTTCACACGATTAGACTTCACACAAAGTTGTTTTAATTCAATCATACACTAAACGATGTCTAATAGTAGAAAAGAAGGACATATAGTGGGGCATAAAATGAGAGTAACACATGTTGCAAAACTCATTTTCTATAACACTGAGATGGTGTGAAATTATAAGTCTGAATATCTGACATAGAGATACTTGTCATTTTAAAAGAAAATGCATTTCAATATTATGTGATTGATGTGTTAAAAGTTAACAGGCCATTTAGAGCAGTCAATTTGATCTATATAGATATATTTCAATGTATCCTCCTTTTTCATATGTTCTAACAATGATGCATCAAGAACTAACAATTTAATTCATGCTCTAGGTACAAAGATGACATCTATGATCGCATTTGGTTGCCTTCTGTATTCGAAGATTTCCAAACCACCATCAATACAACATCAACTATCAATCCAAATATTACAAACTATTTTAAACCTCCATCCGCTGTCATGAACACTGCCTCAACACCATTAGACCCTACCCAGCCTTTGACATTCAATTGGCCAACCGATAGAGCTACTGATAGATTCCATATTTACATGCATTTTTCTGAACTCGAGAAGCTTCAACCAAACCAGACCAAAGAATTTAACATCTTTCTTAATGGAAAAACATACTTTCCACGACCTATTAGTCCATTACATTTACGCGCAACAACTTTGTTTAGTAATATATCTGAAAGTGGCAACTCAAGGTATGCTCTTTCCTTAGAGAAAACCCAGAAATCCACCATGCCACCTATTCTCAATGTCCTTGAGACTTTCAAGGTTGTTGACATCCTACATGCCCAAACAGGAGACCAAGAAAGTAAGTTCACTAGTTTCATTGAACTAATTCCTTCACACTAGTTTCTTTACTAAACTCATTATATTTGAAATTTAGATGCTGCCCTGTATAGCATCAAATCAACTTACAAAATATCAAGAAATTGGCAAGGGGATCCATGTGGACCCCAGGACTATGTGTGGGATGGTGTCAATTGTAGCAATAATGGTTTCAAGGCACCCAAACTCATATCATTGTACGTATTCTTTTCAACTTGGTTTTACACCAAAAGTAACTTCATTAATTTAGAATCATCTCTGAAAAGAAAGTATATTCTTGTAATTAGGGATTTATCAAGTGGAATTACTAGTTCCATTCCAGGTGTCATTGCGAATCTTTCAAACTTGAAGACTCTGTGAGTATCTTGTGGTGATGCGTAGATAGTTGGCTTGAATTTTCATAGAACCGTGTTGTCGCTGACCGTTGGCTGTCTATTGCGTTGTATTAAGACATCTACTGCCAAGTGTCAAAACAGTGAAAGGGTTATCGGTTGTCTCGCTTGCGTGGATCGGAATTTACGAGATTTGCTCGTATACAAGATTTGGTAATCTATAGAGATCTCGAAAGATATTCCTTGAAGATCAAGTTTGGTTGATAAGGCAAGTGTTGGAATTATAGAAGGACTCTTGTACTTATGGAAGGTGAGGTTTATATCAAACACATACCTAAATAAGGCAGAAACCTCTGAGATACACCTTTATATAAGAATGGTTGTATTGAAGAATGAAGATGACCGAAAAACATATTTATTATTGAGAGGAAATTCATATTGATATATAAACTTACTCATGTGTAGTGTAGGTCGATTGTGTTAGAAGAAATTGCTACTCTTCTAATTAATGTATCGGTTGTTCTGACGGCGTTGTTGTAGCAGTCATTAGTGTTTTTATTGAAGCGTATTCATTCGATCTTGGGATAGTATGAAATGAGGGATGAACATAGATAAGAGGTTCACAGTCTTAGAAATTTAAGTTGAAGTTGGTTAGGGCATGCATTGAAGCGTTTATAAGACCACAACATGATGCTTCAAAGAATTGGAAGTTCTCTGCAGAAATTTGTTGCTTTTGGGGCGATAGGTGGCGTTGCGCGGTGGACAAACGATCTTGGTGTGATTTCACATTCTTGTCGTTTACTTTATTGTGTTTGATATTTGTTAAGTGATCAAGTATTTTGACTATTGGTCGAATGACTTATTTGTTTAGAAAGAGTTCACTTTTTCAATTGGTATCGGGCGGGCTCGACTTCTGGTAGAGGTGAATTCTCAAACGTGGAAGCTGTTAAAGAAGGAGGATCGATTGCAAACCCGGTGGATGGAAAAATTATCCTTATTGGAAAGCTGTGATGACTGCTTTTCTCAAATCGATTGATTCCAAGACTTGGAAGTCGATAATCTCAGGATGGACACCTCCCACTAGAGTTGTTGAAGAATGAGGGAAAATCGTTGTGGCGGTGAAGGACCCCGTAGAAGATGGAGTTGGCTCTTGAAAATGGCCAGGCATTGAATCGTTTTTGCAATTACGGTGATCCCAGATGTGTTCAAATGATTGCTTGCACTATTGCTAAGAGAAGCTTGGGATATACTCTAGGCTGCCTATGAAGGAACTGCTAAGGTAAGGATGTCAAGACTCCAACAACTAACAACCCAGGATATGAGAAAGCTATTTAGGATGGAAGAAAGGCAAAACTATTCGCTACGTGCTTAGAATAAATGATATAGCAAGTGACTTTTGCACTCGGAGGCCCTTATCAAATGAAAGCGAGGTTAGAAAGGTCTGAGTCCCGTTCAAATTAAGGTTTGAAAGTAAAGGTTGTAAGCTGCTAGAAGAAACAAGACACTTATTATGTAAGCTAGATGATTTGATTGGAAATACACATATGAGATGAAGATTGACTCATGACCTAGAAAGAAAGGGATTGCTATTTGAATGTGGTTACAAAGAGGAGATGATGAAGATCTCAAAGGAAACCATGAAGCTTGCTCGCAAAGAATTTCAACAAAACCATGAAAAGATTCAATAAAAATCTTTGCGAGGAGGAGATATTTCAAATGCTTAATGTGAAGCGGTTTGAAAGTGGAAAAAGAATCAACAAACTCATAGGAGGCGATTATAAATGGGGCCAACGGCCGCTGACAAAATCAACAAACCCGGGGAGGAATACGATGTAGAGAATGTGAAGGTTTTGGGCATATTCAAAGTTCAATGTCGAATTACATCAGGGCCAGGCAGGAGTTACTCTGATACTGAATTCGATGATGATGACAACGATGATAATGAAGGAAATAATCGAAATAATTTTGTTGCTTTTCGGCTCTTTGAAATCCATCAAGCAAGTGTAAATTCAGGTATGTCTGTCCGGTTTGTGATTAAAGTGATGATGAAGAGCTAACGGAGGAGGAATTGATAGAATGCTATTTCAAAAATGGACCAAATTAACTCAGTTACACCTCGGTGGAAATTGAAAAACAACTAATTATGCAAAACTATGGAGTCTTGTAAAAAGAATGTTGAAGAACAAAAGGCTGAGATTGATTTTTTGAGGAAAATCCAAACCATGACCCGGAGGGTATCAAAATGATGATTCTAGCACTAAATCATGAGATCTTTGGAAAAGGGAAGAAGAATACATCCCAGATGCAGGAATAGAACATGCTAGAGGGAAGGCTGTGAGACTTCCTCGGATGAGCAGAAAAAGCTTATGGAGAATGTCAAGTTGGGAAGCAAACCAAAGTGTCCCACCAGTTGTTACAACAAGTGGTCACCACTAGAATACTGGAGCTATTGCACATGGACTTAATGGGACCAATGCAAGTAGAAAGCATTGGAGGAAAGAAGTAT
The DNA here is from genome assembly GCA_019722365.1 of Lithospermum erythrorhizon. NCBI lineage: Eukaryota > Viridiplantae > Streptophyta > Magnoliopsida > Boraginales > Boraginaceae > Lithospermum > Lithospermum erythrorhizon. The sequence continues at coordinate 61,461 of JADFUC010002235.1, forward strand.
ATATATGTTTGTGTTGATGATTATTCACGATATACTTGGGTTGAATTTCTTCGAGAAAAATCCGATGCTTTTGAAGTGTTTCAAAATTAGCCCTCAACCGAGAGAGAAAAAGATCATGTCATTAGAATCAGAAGTGATCATAGGAAGGAATTTGAAAATTCCCGCTTCATAGAATTCTATATCTGAAGGAATAAGGCATGAGTTCTCGACTCCATTCTCAACGACAAAATGGGATTGTCGAAGAAAGAAACCGGACCATCAAGAAATGGCTAGAGTTATGCTTAAGTACTAAGAAAATTCATTAAGATTTGGGCGAGAGGTTGTTAATGACCTGCATGCTATATCCACAGTTGGATTACTTTTTAGGCAGGATAAATAATACAACATATAGAAATATGGAGGGGAGAAAGCCAGTGTTTCAATATTTTCATATCTTTGGTAGTGTTTGTTACATTCTTGATAGAACAAAAGGCAAATTCGATGTCAAAGGAGATGAATGAATATTTCTGGATACTCGAGAAATAGCGGAGGCGTGGGGTGTACAACAAGCAGGACACAAACTATCATGGAGTCAATCGATAAAGTCATCGATCGAGTCGATATCGGAAGAAGAGGAAGAAGAAAGCTTGATGGGCTGTCGATCCAGAAACATCTGATGGGAACAACGGGTTGATGAGAGCGAAAACAACCAGCGTTGAGCCCAGTGACATTCATTGAGCTGTTGTCGTGTTAGAAGACTCATCCCGTGATAACATAATAGGTGAGACGGAGGAAGGATCACTTTACTAGACAAAAGACAAGGTAGATTCACGGAAAAATGGGTGGGTTGCTTGAAACATCCTTCCTATCAAAATTGAACCAAAAGATGTGAAATTTGCACTTCAAGGTAGAAAATTGGATTAATCTTATGCAGAAAGAACTAGTACAATTTGAGAGGCAAGTATGGGGAATTAGGTGCACAAGAATCACAATGTCATAAGACAAAATGGATCTTCAAGAATAAATCACGATGAAAATGGGAATGTTATAAGAAATAAAGCAGTTAGTAGCTCGAGGGTACACTCGAGTTGAAGGATTGATTTGAAGAGAGACATTTGCATGCATTTGCTAGAATGGAAGCCACCGTGATTGTTGCACTTCTTTGGAAATCAAGAAATGAGAATTGATTCCATTTATTATGCCCGTTACGACAATTGTGTGTCGATTCATTTGCAGTTGGGTTAAATGTGATTATCGAGAACTTAGTGTTCAACGTAATTTATATTACTAGTGTGGGTTCTCGTGATAATTTAAGGGGTTATGAGCCGATTGCTAGATCTTTTCATTGTCGTTATAATAATAGTAATTGGTCGAATTATTATTATTATACAACTACTATTATCTAAGCCTAGAAGGTCCATACGTATAGTGGCGTTGAGTTATCTTCGTATGAAATTAAAAGGAAGCTGTGTAATTGAAATGTATTTCTTAATTACAAAGGGTTCATTTATGTAGAATATCGATTGAACAAATAGAATCAATTAAATGATTCATTTGTTGATTTGATATTTAGTATTTATCAATAACTTGAAAGATTATTGTTATTGACTTTCATTCTACTATTTAATTAAGCTAAATTAAATAGTTGACTCATTAACCTTTCATTAGTGTCTTAGCAGACTAATAGAGTTAACGAGTGAAGCTAATACTTTCACGGGTTGCTTATCGGGCTTGTTTAACTGTACATGTAAAACAAACTTTAGAGGTTTATGACATAAGTTTTGAAAATCTTTTCATCAAAAACCCACAAGTAGCCTTCACACTTTGGCGAAAATTCTCCCGAGAATTTTTGGGGTTTTAGTTTTGTTAAATCCTTGTTTACTAGCATAAATCGGTTCTTGATTCAACCTCTCTGGTGTGGACTGACTAGGATATGATACGATTGATATTATAACAGGAGGCAGAAAGAAAGTCAAATTCCGTTGTGAATTTGAAGCGTAATGATTTTGGTGGAATTTACTCCGGCTGCCTTTGTAAGTACCTCTGTTCACCGCATTGTAATTATATGTTTTTGTATAATAAATGTAGTAAGCACTTTAGATCCACAGATTATGGATTTGTATTTATACTCATATATCCATAGTATTTTTATTATTGGCATCGCCAGGCAATTAAAGTTGCCTTTACATTATTTATTTATGCTGTTTTTGTTTTTATCAATTTTTTATTTTTGATTAATTCTTGTTCATATATTTCGATTGATAAATATATGATGAAATAAATAACCATGTTCTTGATTATTAATTTACACATATTGTTATAAGTTTATGATGATGTATTATCATATTTGTTAACATGAATTTTTGTTTCATAAATTAAAAGGGCGATTTAATTGATTTTGTTTCAAAACAATTTTGTAAAAGCGATGTTTAGGGAGTTTAAAATTTTTGTAAAATTAAAAACTAATTTTTTAAGGAACCCGGATAGCCGTAGAAGATCTCCGTTAAATTTCACTTAATTTTGAATTTTTCTAGGTGCCTCGAAACAATTTTTGAGATTTACGGATTGTTTAATTAATAATTAAATATGAAATTTATTTAATAGACGACCAGTGGAATTTGTTCAAGACAATTATAATAGCGTTTAACATGTTGAATTTGCAAATTTTGAAAAATTTTAAAAAGCCACCTCAAAAACGATTTACAAACAAATTAAATTGTCTGGCAGAGTTAAATATGGTATTATTACCCATAAATTGTACGACCGACTTCCGGCAACCTCACGGGCGCGTCCGGTGTCGGATCATAGCGTTGAGTACCAAAATGACGTCACGGGCGGCGACCTGCGGCAGTGCGTGGCGTGTCCACCGTTGACCGTCGTGAGTCGGTCATCAGCCCGTTATGGCGTGTCCTTTAAATTTTGAAAACCTAATTCCGAATTTATTCCTTATTTTGGTTTCCTAAAATTATAGGACTAGTTATATTTAGGTTTTTATTGATTATTTGTCATTTAATCACCTAATTAATTGTAGTGAGTATGTGGTGAAGCAATTAATTAATTTCCAACTTTATATTATATCTTTTTAAATTAATTTAAAAGTGATATAAATTATAGTAACAGATTTAAAACACCCAATGTATTTTAGAATATATTTGTGATAAATATTTTCTATAATATGTATATAGTTAATAATTATTTAGTAATAATTATTAATTGACATGTGTATGATAATTAGAGTTTATATTATTAATTTTAATATGTCTAATTACATAAGTTAATTAATTTGATAATTACAAACATGTATTTTTCAATGTCATTTAAAATATTTATTAAGTTCATTTATATGATTTAATAGAGTGCCTATATTTTGTTATGGTGATTGGAATGGAGGTATATAGATATGGCCCGTTTATTTATTTTTAGATCTATGACAGTAATGTTGTAAATGGCAGCCCAGTCGTATTTTCTTGTATTTATTTATTTGTGTTTACCCACAAACGCAGAAATTTGTCTAAGATGGGTTATTATATAAATATTGTAACAAGTGAAAGTGTGAAGATCATTTCACGGTGGAGGCGGGTACTTAATTGGACTCGGTTTGGATCGAAAAGTACAAGATCTGAGAATTAGGACTTATGTTAGTATAATGAGTTGAGGGGCCATATGTATATCTCTTGAATGTGCATTACTTGTTTTTTATTTTTTTCATATTTGTATTGCTTGATTATGTGCTGGTAATAAGGTAAACAAAGTAATAATAATCTCACAGAATTAAAATTTAAGCAAAGTATCGAAGCGATTTTAAAGTTGTCTGATCGATTGCATCGGTGGAAATGCAAGTGATGGCGGGTGTTCGATGTTGCATTTGATATGACAATGGATCATGTTGAAGTGATTTCCTAACGTTGTGGGCTTCGGATGATCGATCAAGTAACACTTGGTTTGATTGGTATGTAACAGTTTTAGAATCTGAATGTTGGGTAGCATCTTGTAAGAGATGCTAGTAATACAATGTTATGTACTTTTAAATTGGTTGACAACCTACTATTATACTGGATTCAAAATGTATGCAGTGTTGCCGTTTGAATTTAAGTATAATAGATCTTGATACTAATATATTTCGTGAGATTTGAAGTATTAGTATTTACTTTACAATTTATTTGTAAGTATTTTTAGCATGATAGTTTACTGAGTCTGTTATTTTATTTACTTATTCTTGTAGAATTAATATGGCTACCACTATTCTTTGCCCACAGAACTCTGTTTCAAACTACATTAACTTCATTTGCGTGTATGATGGTGCAAAATTTTGAGGCGTGGTGTCGTGAATTGAAGGTTATCTTCAAGTTCTGGCGGGATTGAATAAATGCTTGTATAAAGGAATTCCTATAAGGTATACAGGGACAATGATGTATGCGCTTTGGAAGAAATATAAGTTGCATAAGAAGGACTCTGCAGGAATGCACAGAGAGTGTCTTATGCTTTTCGGATGGGCAATTTTGAGGCTGCAGCCGATAAATATCACGTATATATGACATTTATCAGAAGCTCTTGAGTGAATCGAATGGCGTGCGAGAATCTCATCTGAAACTTTCGTGCTGCATTGGCTGCGAGCAGCTCTGGCCGATTCTGATTGCGCACTTGAGGTGATGGATCTGGCCAAGCGGTGCAGATCCCGGGATGCAGATAAGCCCCAAGTTAGAGTTCTTTATCACCATGAGATCTGCTTTAGTCGATATGTCTAGGTACATCAAAGGCTATAAGCAGTCTGAGTCGTCCATTTCTCACGAGATTCATAAACAAATAACCGTGCGGTGCTATTGAATTTTGGATGAACAAAGAGGTCTTCGGCTTCTCTGGCCGTTGCCTCTGCGGTAAGCGTCACAAGATGGAGAAGCGAGTGTCTGAGGCGACATGGCACTATTGCAAACTCAAAGTCATTTTTGGAAGGCGGCACATAGGAAATTCAATGAGATAAGAAAAATGGTTTAATAAGCACTTTGACCTAAAGGTGTGTATGTTATTCAAGTTTATTTTAACTCTAATTCTACTTCGTGGGTACTAGACACGGTTTATTGGTTCTCATATTTGGAAAGCATAAATATCACGGGGAACTCGAGTCAAGTAGAAGACTCGAGAAAGATGGGAAATGGATCTCATGTGGGAAATGGCCTTGAAGGTTGTGGCCACTTGCCCGGTAAGATCCATTAGTTTAAATTGCCCATGCCTTGTTTTGAACTTATCTCAGGTTTACTATGTACTGCCGATTTGCGAGGAATATTATTCTATTTGTTTTGAATAATGATGGTTTTCATTTTCAATAGATCGATGAATTTAGGATCACAGGGCGGGTAAAGTATTTGATGCCGCACCACTTGAAATGGTCTATACGTTTTTAGACATGATTAATGAGTCATATAACGCAAACTTAAAGCGGAATAAGTCTAGCGACTTAAACCAAACATACCTATGGCATTGCGGAACTAGGTCGCGTGCGAGAACGAATCAAGAAAGCTCCCTCCGATTGGAATACTTGAAGGTTTCGATTATGAATCCTCTGATAAGTGTAGTGCGCCTTTTGGGCAAAATGACCAAAATGCCTTTCAACGGCTTAAATGAAAGAGTGAGTGATTTGTGGGGATCATACACAGCGATGTATGTGGGCCGATGAACACATGCAAGAGGAGGTTATAAGCTGCCATTCGTTTGCGTGAGCTACGGTAGATACGGTTTGTGTATGTCGTGAGACACGACCACGGAGATCCTTTGAAATTCAAAGGAGTTCCAAAATGAAGTACAAAACCAATTGGGCAAGACAATAAAGATTCTCCGGTGATGCGATAGAGGTGGAGAAATATTTGAGTCACTTGAAGTTAAATACTCGTCTTAGAGAGTGTGGTATTGTTTAACCTTCGACTCCGGCGAGGCAGCCCGCGGCATAATGGCGTGTCGAAGGAGAAATCGAACCCTTAGCACGGCATGGTTCGATCTGTGATGAACCTATCGATCTACCGGTTAATTTACGGGATATGCACTTCTAAGCCATTGTAAGCAGATGTCCAACTTGAGTCGTGGATAAAACTCCCGTGAAGCTGTGGTTTGGGAAGATTTCCATGTTGGATTTTCTCGAGATTTGGGGTACATGAAGCTTATGATAAGAGATTAACTAAAGATAAACTTGCTTGAATCAGATAAATCACTTTATTTAAATAGGATATCGAGGGAAGCAGTTGGTTATTACTTCTCACGCGAGTAGGAGAATAAAATCTTCATTGCTATAATAGGAGTATTCCTTGAAAAGAAATATTTGTCCAGAAGGACTATAAGTAATGGTGTTCATCTTGATGAAGCTCAAGTTGATGAAGTCAATGTCGATGCATCTAATGCAGAGGCATCTGACACACCACAAGGGTGGTACATAACTGCATAGGGCCTAGTTCTTGATCCACGAGAGCGTGGAAGAACGACCCTTAGGAAATCGATAGGGATTGCCACGAACTGACTGGTATGGTAAAGCTTTCATCATTGAAATTAATGACCCTTCTTACAAAACGTGAATAGCAAGGATGTGACAAATGGAAATGGCCATGCAATGCGAGATGGATTCATATTACCCAAGAGGTTTTGGTCCTTGTTGGATTTACCAAATGGGGCTCGCCCTATTGAATGTAAATGGGTATTTAAGAAGAAACATGATAAAGACGGAAATGTGGATGTTTTCAAAGCTAGACTTGTAGCGAAAGGTTTCAAACAAGTTCACCCAATTGGACTATAATGAAACTTTACTCGCCGGTGGCTATCTTTAAATCCGTCGGATAATCTTAGCGTCTTTAGATTTCATGACTATGAAATATGGCAAATGGATGAACCGCTTTCTGAATGGAAATTTAGAGGAAGATGTGTACATGAGTACGACCTCCGGAGCTTTACATCTAAGGAACAGAAGGTATCTGAGAGTTGAAAAGTCCATTTATAATTAACGGCAGGCATCCGCCGGTTGGAATCTACGTTTTAATGAATGCAATCAAAGAGTTTGGTTTAAGTGAAGCGAAGAAAGAATCTTATTAGCCTTTTAAGAAGGTAAGTAGGAGTTATGTATACCGTTCATATTCGTATATCGATAACATACTTATCATTGAAAACAGCGTAGAGTTACTAAACTTCGATCCAAGGATTGGGCGTACCAAATGTTTCTCAATAAAGGACTTAGGCTGACATGATATATACTTGGAATAAAGATCCACCGGGTCAGGCGGAAGGCTAATTGGACTTTGTCAGGATACTTATGTGAATAAGGTACTACAAAGGTTCAACATGAGTAATTCCAAGAAGGTAATCTCCCCATGAGACATGGAGTTCAACTCGTGAGAGCACGTGTCCCGAGCAGTGAGATGAGCAGAATGAAGAGACATACTTAAACCGGCTATAGGATCCATCATGTATGCCATGTTGTGCACTAGACGTGTAATGTATGCGCTATGTGTAACGATGAATGCAAGCTAATCGGTGAAAGCCTTTGGATTGCGGTGAAGTGCATCTTGAAGCATCTAAGAATAACTAAAGATGTTTTCTTGGTATATGGTGGAGATGAAAGAGTTAGCGGTGGCGAGAGTGCAGTGACGCCGGTTTTCAAAGCGGCGAGAGGGGCATTCTCGTTCCAGTCACGGGCATGTATTTTCTGTGTTGGAGCAATATCAGGAGTTCCAAGCAGTCTTGTTGCCGATTCTACCACAGAATCTGAGTACACACTTGACGTCACGAAGCCGCTAAAGAAGCATGTTGGATAAAGAAGTTCGTGACCTTGAACTTGGTGTGGTACCTAACATTGGGGACAGGTGGGTTGCTGTGATATCTTGAGGCATTACCTCAGAGCTAAAGACTCAGAAGCGCATCCACAAATCCAAGCACCTGAAAGTATCACTGATTAGAGATATACTTGATAGAGTGATGTCAAAGTATGTAAAAGTAAGCAGTAATCGCGGCCGGCCCGCACTAAACCACTAAGTCAAGCAAAGCGTGATGAGCGTCACGGCGAGCATGCGTCTTAGGCAGATGTCGCGGTGAATTGTTAGGATTAAGTGAATCGGTATATATCTATTGTATTATCTTGAACAAATATTTGTGTATTGTACTTATATTTTAATATATTTGTTTGCTATGTCTATATGTTTAAATTTACATATAATATACATGCTTAATTGTATCCTCGATGAGTGAAAGGTTAAATCCCTCGGTTAGTCTATGTTTTCTAGAGGTAGCATGAGCGTGATGCGCCTCTTCGAGCCAAGAAGAGCATAGGATGGCCAAGGCCTTGGTGGAATCTTGATAGTTAGGGCGGCCGAGCATCCTTATAGTAACATGGTGTTTTGATTAGTGATCAAGATTGATCACGTTAGCCTCTGAGGACTAGATCATTCTGCATTAGAATTTTGCCCGATGCAGTGGTGGGAGGCAGGTATGACCCAGCGAATTCATAGAAGATATGTATATACGTGTCTATGATATTTGTTTAGAATTTTAGGTTCGTGATTCTTAGACCTACGATATATAACTATCTACGTATACAAGCTACGTACTTTGACTATGACTGACGTGCGCCTTAGCGGGGATTATAACGACATATGTTAGGTCACTTGCGGTAGGTGTGATAGATGTTGATATATTGGGACGGATTTGTCCGTCCTTGATATCTGAAGGAAGATCTCGAGAGGCCTCTCGCGAGGCCTCTCATACTCGAGAGTAAAGAAAGTTGTGGGTGTTTCATGACACACTTCTTATAGTTAGCCCTCGACTAGAATCGCGTGATAAAGGAATTGTAAGATAAGTCCAAAGGAGCAAGTGGGAGTATTTGGAAATCAATGAGAATTAATTCCATTTATTATGCAGATTCACGACAATTGTGTATCAATTCATTTACCGATTAAGTTAATGTGATTATCAGAACTTAGTAGCTTAGTAATTGTATAATGCCAGTGTGGGTTCTCGCTGATAATTTAAGGGGGTTATAGGCGATTCCTAGATGCTAACTGGGTGTCGTTACAATAATAGTAAATTGGTCAATTATTATTTATTATACAACTTACTATTATACGAGCCTAAAAGTCACACACATACAGTGGCGTTCAGGTTATATTTCATGTATGAAATTAAAGAAGCTGTGTAATTGAGAAATGTATACCGATTACAAGATACATTTTATGTAGAATATCGATTGAACAAATAGAATCAATTAAATAGTTATTTAATTGGTTAGAGTAATGTATTTATCAATAACTTGAAAGATTATTGATATTGACTCATTACTATTTAATTAAGCTAATTAAATAGTTCAACTCATTAGCAATACATTTATTAATAATAACGAACTAATAGAGTTAGCGAGTCGGCTAATCTTGGGTTGCTTATCGGGCTTGTTTTTAACCTAGCCCTATAAGCAAACTTTAGGGTTTATGACATAAGAAGTTTTTAGAAAATCTTTTCGCCAAAACCTAAGTTGCCTCCCACTTTGGGCGAAAATTCCAATTTTGGGGTTTTAGTTTTGTTAAATGCTTTGTTTCTTAGTAAATCGGTTCTTGATTCAACCTCTCCTGGTGTAGACCAACTAGAGATATCATACGATTGATATTACAACAAGGAGCTGAAGGGAAGTCAAATTCACGTTGTGAATTTGAAGCTTGTAGTTTAATTGGAATTACTCATTGGCTGCATAAAAGTACTCTGTTATATAATTATAATTATATATTTTGTATAATAATGTAGTAGCTTTTAAGATCCCACGGAATTATGGTTTGTATTTATACTCATATATCCATAGTATTTTCCATCGGCGCTTCATTTGCCTTCTAAAATTTAAATTGTATCAAATGGATGTCAAAACGGCCTTTCTAAATGGCATGTGCATGTAGAAGTGTATGTGGAGCGGCCAAGGCTTTGAGATCTCTCCAAATTAGATCATGTCACCTACACTCAAGAAGGCACTCTATCGTTAAAAGCAAGCTCCTAGAGCATGGTATGAAAGACTAAGCTGATACATCTACTGAGAATGGATATACACGAGGAGGAGTTGATAGTATACTATTCATAAAAGGGAAAAATAAGTGATGGTAGCGGTTATGTCGATGACATTGTTTTGAGGTGGAGTGTCAAACCACTGGTAAAGCGATTCATTCAACCGGATAGGCTGAATTTGAGATGAGCATGGTAGGAGGCGAAATTTTTTCTTGGGAATCCAGTTGGTAGGATGAAGGATAGCATATTTATCTCTCCCCAGTAAAATACCGAAGAATATTGTCTGGAAATTTGGTCTTGAGAATGCTAAGCCCAAAGAACACCTATGGCGACTCATGTGAAGATCTTTAAAGGATGAAATGGAAATGGGAAATTAGACATTAGCAACTATAGAGTATGATTGGAAGCCTCACTGTTGTGGCTAGTAGACTTGACATTCTTATTTTCGGTTAGATGCAGTACCAAGGTTTCAAGCCGCACCTAAGGAAAGCCATTTGAATCTTGTGAAGAGGATTATTAAATATGTGCAAGGTACTCTCAACCATGGCTTATTGTATACGTTTGACACTAACAATTCTCTTGTTGGGTACTGTGATGCTGACTGGGCAGGAAATGCCGAGGATAGAAAAAGCACTTCTGGGGGATGTTTTTTTCTTGGAAATAATTTGGTGTCATGGATTCGGTCAGCGTGGTATCCTATCCACGGTGAAGGCGGAGTATATTACGGCCGGGGAAGTGGATGTACTCAGCTACTATGGATGAAGCGGATGATTGGGGAGTATGGTATCGATCAGTGTTATATTCTCCTACTTTGTGACAACTTGAGTGCTACTCATGTTCAAAGAATCTGTTCAACCACAGTAGAGCAGGCACATCGACATAAGGCATCATTTCATCAGGGAGCTAGTTGAAGACAAAGTCATTCAACTTGAACATGTTAGTATTGACAAGCAGGTTGCGGATATATTCACCAAAGGCTTGGATATGAATAGGATTCAGTATCTAAAGAACGACTTTGAGTTTGTGTGTTATGGACCAATAACTACCTTCTTTGTTATAACACTTTCGTGAGAGAGCAAAGTGTTATGACGATCGGATAAAAGGCTCAGCGGTTATGTTTTGGAAATTGTGAGTTAATCGGGAATTAATTGCATGCGAACTTTATTGAAGAGAAACGCGTGAGTACGGCGGTTTATTTGCTTCCTCATTCATCCATCAAAAATTCATTCCCAAATAAACTTTTCGAGCTTCCCCATTCACAAAAGCCAAAATCTGCTCCAGCACACGAAATCAAAATTCTAATTTTTGACTCCGTAGAGATAGAAAGGAACAAAGGGAGGAAGTGTAAGTTCAAAGAGGAGCAAATGCGTACGCCAATTGGTGTAAATGAAAGGGAGGGAACCTATCCAAGCGATTCTGACAACAGCCGGAGGGACTTGACTCGAGGGGTGAAATTTGTGCTTGCCGTGGAAGGATAACACGTTGGTAGGAGACTTCGTGAGGGCGTGTGATGATCATAATCGACATCATAATATGGATGTCATTTGGTAAGACACAATCTATCTTACTTAGCATGTAAAAGTAGGCAATCTTGAAACTCTTGGAAGGTCTAAGGATGGAGATAGTAGTTATCCTTGATCCTTAAGGTGTAGAGGTTAGGCATCGATTAATCAAGGACACTCCCCATTTTGTCTAGTCCTAAAATTATTTCGGTAGACTGCAAACTAATTTGGGAAAAGGAAAAATAGGAATTATTAGGATTAAAAAAGGGTTTGAGGAAACAAAACCTCCCAATTAGACATATTCCTCAGGCTGTTAAGCCCCGGCCCCATGAATGATGATGATTCTTTTGAAAAGAATCACAGAATAATGATGATCACATAGTTGTTTAAAGCTAGCCCCAGTGGAGGAGGACAAGAGCCGATGTTCTTCTTATTAAAACTAAAGAGAAAGGCTGCGGGGCTAGAGAGCAGGTAAATATGGTGATCCAATGATTTGGAATGATTAAATTTGAAAGGCTGCGAGAGAAGGGAAGGGCAAGAGGCCTGTTTTGAGAAAACCAAAGGCTGATTAAGTGTACCTAAAAAGAAGAGAGAAAAGGGATCAACATTTACGAACTGCAGAAGAGGCCAAAGACAAGTTCATGGATGATCTGAGAAGATTACGAGGAAGATGATACTTTCTACCTTGCCAAGAAAATCAAATGGAAAATGAAGTTGAATATTTAAATAGAATAAACAAACGAAGAATTGCCAAGGAGAGATTGGTAAAGTATCACTTGAGGGATTATGTTTAGTCGAGGAGAATGGCGCCCAGGATGGAATTCGGTTTGTGCTAGGAATGTTATTCTACCACAAAGGCCAGCTCTACGAAGCCACAATGAACAACCAAAGCATATGGACATTATTGGGGAGAGGATGTTGACTATTTAACAGACATTGGTCTCGTTGGCCAAGTATTGTGGGGATTTCTCTTATAATCTGTGGAGGATTGTCGATCCCACATGATCCCGTGTTTCACAAAGTAAAGGTGAGGGGGTACCTCATTCCTTTAGTCAGAAATGATCAACAAGCACTATGATGTGTACTCAATGGAGGTATTGGATGACTCTGAAGGTGAATGATATCATCCAGGACATAGCTGAATTAGACCATATTTGGATTATTAATGAAGGTCATTCTGAGCCTGGCTCTAGTCTCAAATGTGTGGTTATTCATAAAGGTCGTTGTGCCAATCTTATTCCTACCTCCAAATAATACTAATGTGAGTGGAAAGGCGTAGGAGGTAGTGTATGTGATGGGAATTTGGTAAAGACTGAATTTTGGGAGGATCATATTTGATCGAATAGTCGATCATCTTTAGGGGTAGTTGCAAAGTTGAAGCCCATTGGTTTTCACAGCTTTGATATCGATACATTAATTGCCCAACATCTGAGGTTGAAGATGGGCGAGGAGAAGATGCCAAAGACTATCGCATCATTTGATAAATTAAGACTGCAGTAGAGAGAGTGGTGGATGTGGAAATGAAAGGGAGGTTGAAAAATGCAGTGCTTACTGAGGGGGAGAAATTGCCTTGTGATAAAAATCTATGAGGACGAGAAAGAAAGGCATGGAAAGCAGATATTCGTGAAAGAAACTTAGGGTGGTGAACTTGAGCCAAAATTCAAGCCTTAGAGCATTTGTCCCTCATTATCAAGACTCCTGGGATATTGGTAGTCTTGAAGCACCCGGCTAATGTTGATGATTCTCCTTTGTTCCAAGCTGCCGATGATCAAGATGAGACTTCTCGGTCTCCTATGTCGACTTTGGGCATGTTTAGCAAATGGGGAGTGATTTGTAGGTTGTCCACTTATTTGGTTGAATGATTTTTGTTTGTGTGTCTTTGTTTTGGTTGACTCTCTTGTATTGCTATACGAATTGGTCTAACATCACAATGTTTTGTGTTTACCTTGTTTAACACTTGTGTTTACCTTTGTTTTGTGTTGATCTTTATTAGATACTTGGCTTGTGTTTTCTGAAGACCGTGTTGTCATGACCGTTGGCATCGACGTTGTGTTAGGCATCTCTGCCAAGTGTCAAAGCGGTGAAAGGGTTATCGGTTGTCACCATTTGCGTGGTTCGGGTTATGAGATTTTAACATTATGCAATATTTGTTAATCTATAGAGATCTGAAAGATATTCCTTGAAGATCGAGTTTGGATGATAAGCGAGTGTTGGAATTATAGAAGGACTCTTGTACTTGGAAGGTGGCGGTTTGCATATCAGGCACGCACCATAAATAAAGGCAGAAACCCTCTGAGATCACACACATTATATAAGGACCGTTGTATTGAAGAATGAAGATGACGAGAAAAACATATTTATTATTGAGAGAGCATTCTTGTATTGATATATTGTAGTGTAGGTCGGTGTGTTAGAAAAAATTCTTCTTCTTAATTAATGTATGGTTGTTCTGACACATTGTTATATGATCATTGAAGTCTTTATTGAAATTGTATTCGTTGATGCTGAGATAGTATCGATAAGAGGAACATAGATAGCGAGGTTCCTAGTCTTAGAAGCTAAGTTGAAGGTTAGTTAGGGTATCGTGAAGCGAGCGTTTGTATAAGACCACAGCATAATTACTTTAAAAGAATAGTGGAGAAGTTCTCTCTAGGGCTAAATTTGCCCCAGACGTAGGTGACGTTGCACCGAACTGGACAAACAATCTTGGTATGGTATTCTGTCATTTACTTTATTGTGTTTGATATTTGTTGTGTGATCAAGTGTTTTGACTGTTGGTCGGACAACAACTTTCATCTTGTTCTATACCTAGTTTGTGATTTCACTCGATATTCATAACAAAGTTGAAATGAGCAATATACAACTGG
>JADFUC010002299.1:0-123003 GCA_019722365.1 Lithospermum erythrorhizon
CTGATGTACTTCGTTCAGTTACGTATTGCTTTGATCATACAGCTCAAATTATCAACTAATGAAAATAGGAATATTAGGAAATCATTATCCCATGAATAAATAGACTGGTCTAGGATCGGTCCAAGGAGATTGGGCCCCTCCGTAAATGGACAGGCTGATGGAAGACCATCAAATAAATGGACCTGGACCATGCGGATGTGCGAGGCGAAGCCTTGTGTCAAAATCTTGAGATTTGTCAACTTCGATAAAGGAGGGTGAAGGCTGTTAGTCGATAACGGTACAAACGAGCTCAATTAAGGATGAAATTATTAGGAGCATTGAAGATCATAATTATCGACATATGTCTGGAACGTTACTACTTTCGATAGTAATGGGAGAAATCAAAGAAATCAACCAAGGTAACGGTCCATCCTTCTATAAAGAGTATACGCAGAGACAAATCAAGTAAGTTTCTTTTGTTTTCGAGTATTTACAAAAACTATACTATCTCAAGCTCTTACTGACTTGATCGTCGGAGTGTTTCTGGGTAGGCAACCGATCTTTGTTTTGCAGGCTTATCTGTGACCGGATGAGAGTATCGAAGAACAACTTGGAGGCATGTCGTCGGTCCACTATCGAAGTCGGACCGGTCATGAGGAAATTAAACAATGATGTTGAAGTATTTATTAAAAGATTAATGGCGAGTACTCACTCACATGTCGAATAGTGGGCTCGATCCTTAGGTCATAAATCTTGGAATTCTATGTAGTTAGAATATTTTGTGCCCGTGAACTGTAATTGTATCGGCAATCCACTAGAAACACATTTGTTAGCCTATATGGCGTCATGGGGGGTGAATAAGGACTTTAAAGAATTCGTTGACCGCTTTTCGACTTATCTGAACTTTAATTCCAAGTTTCACCGTTAATACGACTTTATGATTTGTAAAGCAGTCTGAATAGGCTAAAGTAGTATTAACACCCTCAAATGAATGCTAGGTAAAAGATGGGAAACAATAAAGCTTGATCTAGCAATCGTATATTGCAATAAAACATCCAAAAGCTCATTTTGATCAATATTAACATTAAGCTCGTTTCATCGTAATACGATTAAGTCCATTCGTGACTATTGGTCGATCCTAACTTAATCTATTAAACATACCACAATTCCAATATATACATATACTAGGTGAGTTTAAGATATTCTTGATAGCAAGTTTAATTATGATTTGATCGGTGCGAAATATAACAATTAAGTTCTTTGAAATCGAAACTATCACTAACCTTGAATATTGAATTAAAGATCAACATATGATATTCTATTTTAGCTTCGATAAAACTTGACATATCAATTTAGCACAATAATTAATTATATGCCGACATATTCAATAAGCATTATAAACTTCGCATATAATCGAATCCCTAGAAATTCTAGCATACACTTATATAATATGTCTGATAAAGTAAAAAGTAGGGAAAAGAAGATGCAAACTCGACACGGTGCTTTCCACGAGTTAAGCGTCTGTCCCGACCCAAGCCTCCTCACCTTGGGCTTTCACTAGAATCCACTAGATGGCGCTTCTTAGTGTTGGTAAGCCCAAACCAACTTAACTCTTGGCTTCATAGCTTCTCGTTAATACGCACTAAGAACCCAGGGCGCACCCGAGTTTGACCCAATCAAGTCGAATGCAACTCCGCTCCCTCGAGTACTCATAATACCATTGGCGAGCACTAGCCTCGGCGCTACGACAATCTACTCGATTCGAGCTTGAGTAAGACTACGACACACCGGATCGCCGAGCCTACAGTATGAAGAACAAATCGAGCTTAATGGGGCGTCTAACATAGAATAGAGATTGTTGTTTTATCCCAATCTAAATGCTCCTCAATGAGCTACAATAGGATTACAATTTTGGCACAATTTATAACTCCTTACATTGAGTAGATAATACATTGAAGCTTGTTGACTCTCTTGTTAAGTAGATAAATTTGAAGTTCTTGAACTTCCCACGTTGAAAATTTATCAAACACCTTGAATGCTCTTTAGTTTCCATTTCATTTCAAAGTTTAGCACAAACCAAACTCTTTCTCTTTGATAAATCACAACTAAAGCTCATGTGATTGAGAGATTTGGTGTTTAAAGATGAAATGAGTATAAAATATTTAAATTGTAGCAGCCTTGAATTCGGCCGCCACGAAGGTTAAGGTCATCAACCTTTGTACACGAGTCACCCGATCGATGGATAATGACATAAAAAAGACTTCATTTTGACATTAATAATAATAAAAAATACACTTTTGTCCGTCGTGGTGAACTAACAACATACAATAAAACAAAGAAGGACATATTACAAATTCACCTTGATTATACAACTCAAAGATACACAGAATCAAAATACAACATAGGAAAAGTATGACAACGGACCCACTTAATCTGATACAGTCTAACTTGATATACAAATAAATGACAAAGAGAGAAATGAGCGATGAGAATTCTATACAGCATACCAAATCTACACGATCTTGTCTACTTCTATCTTGTCACCGACTTCTCCATGACCTCGATGATCAACCTCTTGGTCCTAGGCATAAAAGCGCCCGCCCATAGAGAATAGAGTCGGCTATTAAGGCGAGTGAATACAAATACAAACGATCCCCCAGCTGTATACATATTCATACTTATATAAATACTTGCTGTGCTTAGCCATCAACCGAGGCACACAATGAATAACGATCCACAACTTCATAGAATCCTCTTATACGATGTTACATAATACTATACACATGAGCTTATAATCATAGTTACTTGGCATATTCATTCAAGGAAACGGTTGACACACAAAGGCATCAAATAGAGAATCCGCCTCAAATAATAAACACATGAGGAATCCGCTCAAATAATACACACATAGGGAATCACGTCCAAATAATACACATATGAGGAATCCACCTCCAAATAATACACATATGAGGAATCACCTCCCACGTAATCGAGATGAGGGCCTCATGCTCCAATCCTCCCGACCAGCTACGCCCCCTGATGTGCATATCGCGCTGAGCTCCGAATCCAGGCTGCCCATGATATGCACACCACTGAGCCTCCCGCTCGGGGTCACACGCTCCCTTGGTAACACACAAGCAATCAAACACATCGGCCACCGCGGCCTTGGCCTTTGCTGACCACCTGAAATCTCATAATATAAATCATGTTCACAACTATCTCATGATATAAATCCATAATCACTAATATCTCATTATATGAATCATAATCTCAATTATCTCGTAATATAACTCAAAATATCAATTATTTCATCATATGAATCATAAATAAAGTTTACACATAGTATCGATCATAATCACCACAATCGCATATCGAGAATAATCCCAGATATCACCGTAATATATACAACATAATATATATGAAAAGGTCCCCATCGTAAGATTTGTACTCACCTCGGAGCCCAAGCGGTAATAATGACTCTGGCGGTCTAGTACTAGATCAGGCTTCAACTCTATTCAAAGGAAATTACGCGTGCAACACGTTTTGTAGAATAACCTCTTTAGCATCTATAGTAACTTGAGTGTTATACGCGTCTCGCGATTCAAATTTACAACCCTTACTTGATAAATCCCATCCCAAGATTGGTATACACTTTTAATATTCAGCATGCTACATTGTCGCTTGACTTCGTAAAATCTCAATATTCGGTCATCGCGCGTACTGACAATAACACTTTAAGAAAGCGTTCTAATCAATCCAACAATCGATTGACAACTAATTTAATCCATTAAATACAGCACTCCAATTCAAGCGCTTCGTGCTGCTCACGAACTTTTGAAGACTTTCTCGACTGATCTCTCACATCCATATCGAACCAATAATTCTATGCGAAATAACTATATTAAAGTTCTACAGCCTCGTATTACAATTTAAAAGTTAATTTAAGAAAAGTCAATAAAGGGTAACCCTCAACTTATACCACTTTTCCTAACCCCAATAATCACTCCAAAATCACATTAATCCCACATATCGATACTCAGATAACATTTCTATACCATAATATAATCAAGATCTAAAAGTCAACACAAATACATAAAAGTCAACTCTTCAAAACTCAAAGAAGTATCTAAAAATATTTTGATCTTTCTTACCTAGATATGATGAGGATGATGAGGAGAAGCAAATCCACCGGCTTTGATCTTGAGTTTAGCGGCAATCGATAGAAATGGAAGAAAATTTTGGGGGAATTAATTCGGCCAAAGAGGGGAAAGAAGAGGTTTGGATGAGGATGGAGATAGTGGTGGTAGGTGGGATATTTAGAGGGAAGAAATTTAAGTTCCGTTTGGTTTGATTAATTTTGCACCTTCCGCGCAAATCTCAAGCAGAAACCGATTTCCATTGTGTTATTCGAGGCATATTACTACTCATCTCGTACTCATTTTGATATATCGATATTATTCCAAAATTATTTATACTATCTCGGGTCCCACCACAAACGAAATATACACCACCAACCGACCGATTTGTTGAATTACACTACTCAACCCGAAATTTTAATTTACTTGAAATACTCACTTAGAAACTTATATACTATCAACATAATAATTGTAAAGGAAGGGTTATTTCATTACGCACCTTATAAAATTCGTCCTCGAAATTTACTTAAGACCGATTTTCTTATCGTCCCAACTCGCCTTTCAATATTAACAAGTATTACGAATATCACGACATGCTGTCGCGATCCCTTTTTCCCCGACATAGTCATTGACTTGAGAGATGCGTGTACGCCTCGTAAATACATTACATGACGTACCACAGATATTACTTACAAGCTGGATATTACACAATCTAATCATATCATAATCATTACTCGTCATTCTGACCCGCTCGATATCACGTCCTCATATCCATATTACTTAACATCACAACTTATATTTTATCGTATTATTAATATCATAAATCAACCATCAATAATACCACTCCAAAATCAATACCCATATCACGATATCGGTCGTATCCGCTCATAATTAGGTATGTTGTATCACCCTCGTTATTATTCTCCGGATTCATTAATGTGCAAGTAAATTCTCTTATCAAAACACTAAATAAATTATTTATTCACGATTATCTTGGCATCCTTATAGGTAAATGCACAGGTTTGTGTAACTAACATATAACACGTCACGATAACCCCACCATTTAAGTAATGCTCATGATATGCCTCTTAAAACACCAACACCATAGTATAGTCATATCGGCCTTAACAAACTTGCATATTAGTCTACCGGGTATGTA
Source organism: Lithospermum erythrorhizon (assembly GCA_019722365.1). Classification (NCBI taxonomy): domain Eukaryota; kingdom Viridiplantae; phylum Streptophyta; class Magnoliopsida; order Boraginales; family Boraginaceae; genus Lithospermum; species Lithospermum erythrorhizon. Next base: position 5,275 of record JADFUC010002299.1, read on the forward strand.
TATAGCATCCGCAATACATACTCATTGATACATTATACACTTCATATCGTTCATTTACCGTTTCTAAATACCATCCCTTGATTTCATCATCATTATAGATTGATATATCGTGTTTTTTTTCCCTTGCACCTTTCATTTCATTTATATCAACATGTCATGCCATAACATCTTAACCATAAAGTTATCATTATCTCAACAATTTCACCATAGCATATATACCACTAGGCTCGCGGTTAACGTCATATGTTTCTAGTCTTTTCCATGATTTGCTCGACATCCGATTTCCAGCTGATAATTCCCGACAACATGCATATATATATCATCCATGCTACAATGTTAACCGATCATTCACACCACCTATGATAATCCTTTATCGAGAACAACTTATTACTAATCAATAGCTATCAATATCCCCTTTCGTAATCTCACTCGATGTCTCGGTTTAGTCTAGTTAGAAAGAATTTCAATCTACGTATTCCTCTTTGACATCACACTTCATTATGAACTTTTATACCAGCAAGTATCGTTAACGTGCTTCTACCCAAAATTGTTAGACATTATGGTGACGACTTCACCTTCCTTTAGACCTCCTTCTCCCATATAGTACTTTATGAATCTAATTCTGTTCAACATGCTTATTATAGCATCCGCTGATGCCGTTTCAGCATTAATTTAACATATCGAAACTTATTCTGCGTGACAGTCATATCAAGTTCTATTATTCTTCCCTCGAGTTGCTTGCGTCACTCATTAGAGTCATTTTTCCTTTCCTCCCACATCTCTCATTTCGGCCAATATTAGAACTCAGCGTCTCTTGATAGCTTCGATGGTGCGTCCTAACAACGCTTGAAGTTAGTACTACCGTGAGCAACTTTCCTCTTACTTAAATTATCATCTCGTGCTTTCGGGTCTTACACTTCTGTCACGTCTTATACCCTCATACAATAGTCACTACTTTCCGATAAGGCCTTTATAATCGACACGTAACATTTCCAGTATTTGTCCTTGAATTCATATGAATTCCCTTTGTTGTATTCTAATTGACATCGACTTCCGCTTTTATTATTAACACCCACAAATAGCGTTTAACATCTTGACTCACGTCCTCGCTGACCATTGAAATCCCACGAGTCTTATAATTGCTCCATAAACCTTGTACCACAACTGCATAATGATTCAACCTTACGAGGAAAACTTGTAGATCTGCCCATAGCAATTCAATTATTATCCTTATTAAGCATTTATCCAAATCCATCATCCGAGAATCATAGAGTATAATTTTTTTTTTTTTTTTTTTGATATCCTCTAGAGTTGTGGGTGGCGACCTCTCTCTTCCTACCGTGATACGATTATTCCCAGTCGCGTCGCCTCAAAACTACCCGAGTCAGCAGTATACACCATGATGAGCTCATTCTCGTAACTATGCTCTGAATTGCAGTACGACACGTATATTCTACACTTTGACATTAATACTCCATTGTCCGCAAGGGATTTGTCAAACCTTCATCTACCTTAGTAGTCCATTAATTCGAAATCCTTGAAACAACATTAGCGGCATCCACCGTAAATTAGTTTCCCCATTATTGTCGTTTAAACAAAATTTCAATTTATGACCACATATATTAACCATCATATTTCTCTTATAAGTGAATCCATTGATTCATTGATATGCGTTACTAATTCCCACCAATTTCATACTTTGTTAGTCTGACTTTCTCCGGCGAGCCCGATCTTTCAAATCTTATAATTTACACGAGAATTTCATTTATAACCTCAACTCATCGCTTGAAAATTTATCCTCAACCTTTCAATCGAACCACGATCGGTTATCACTTATGCTTTGTAACCGTTATGATATCGAACATTTTACTCACTTATACTTTGCTTGAATGTCGTAGTCCTCTGTTCACGGCGAAGAAACCAAATCATTACCTTTATTTCGTTTAACCTTTAACCTTCTCAACCATCTATTCACGTCTACTTAACCATAATTTGCCAAATTCACCTGCCTAACCCTACCATTTCATTCCCAACCACAATTTAAATTTCCCAATCCAACATCTTTGATTATATATAATTACATAATATACTCAAATCTTGAAGAAATCATCATTCTTTTCTCATGTCTTTTCCTTAGCTGAAACAACAAATTACCCTTAATCAAATCTTTGATGTTCCAACTATTATTACCAAATTTATATCTTAATTTCATACTTTACCAACTTTCAATTCAGGTTGTTAGAACTCGCGTATCCTCCTTTGACCTACATACTCGTATCGTACGCTTCCCGTGGTTCTATTCCGTGCTTCCCGTTTTCATCATAGTCGACTATACACAACTTTGCTCATTACATTAACAACCTGACATCTCGTTCCAATCTCATCTCAATCATGTTACGAAATTCCCAAAATTCCCCTATTTATCATCGGCTTAAATAATATATCATCTTGGCCCAAGATCCTTATTTCCTTAAATTATTCAACACTATGTATCCGGTCTAAAGTTTTATTAATAGAGTACTACTAAACATCTTTTCTTTCTCTGAGTCCCAAAATTTTCATTTTTTTCTGCTATTCTCAAGCAACAATTCGCGGCTTAAGCAACTTAGAACTTCAAAATGAAAATCCATTAAAATATTCATCTTTATCCCAATCACATTCGGTTACATTAAATCCAACAGCTATCCACTAATAGAGTACTAAGATACTTAATTCCACAGTACCAATTTTTTTCCAATATTTCGGATGTACCAACATATTCCAATACATCTAGATGATCGATAACCTGTACAATCAATAATCGTAATACTTAGTTTACGGAAAAAAAAATCTCATTGACTTATCCTCGATTTCCTTAGTATCCATCGAAATAGAATTTTCAATATCAACCTATTACGACATTTACATCTTCTCTTCTTGCCCCTCTCATATTCATACCACACGCCGGACAACAAGATTCATTAACTCCTTCATCTTCCACGAGTAGCCCGTCGATCACGTCAGCTAAATTAATCATCTGCCCTAACACTTGGGTCCAACTATGTAATTATCGCGACACTCTTCCACGATTATTTCGGTAGCACCGATTTAACCCAGCGTCTAGATCAACAATCTTATACCACAATCACCAGTTACCCTTAATACTCTTAGAACGTTTACATAAACGCCTCAACCCTTTGAACAACTCCGACTCCGACATTATAGATTTAACTCCCGACATCTTTTGGTATCTCGCTTTCTCTGACAAAATTCCAACCGTCCATATCTTAATGTCTCGATTCAAACTTTTACGCCGGGTTCACATCCTCTGCATAACTCTTTGTCAAGTGAAAAATAAAATGCCACGACTTGATAGGAACCGTTATCAGGATAAACATCGTGAGTGTGTATTAAATCAAGTTACTAACCGCCTCGAACCCTATGTCGATGTAACAACAAATACCATCCATCTGACCTTCCCCACCCGGTGTTCTACCTTGATTCGGCCGAAAATCTTCGGGCATCCTCCAACGGTCCAACGATTGAAATTCGGACTCACAGAAGAGTGAATCACAGGCCACCAACGACCATGCACACCTGGGCACATAACCACGCGGACACCACAGAGAAAGCGGAAACCCTAAGCTCGTACAAAATTGTAGCATTCCGCCCTAGATTCGGCCATACGAGTTAAGGTAAATCAACAACTTTGTACACAGAGTCACCGATCGATGGATACCAACATACAAAAACTCCATTTGACATTAATAACAGTAAAAATACACTTTTGTCCATCGTGGTGCACTACAACATATACAATAAAACAACGAACAACATAATACAAATTCACCATACTTATACAACTCAAAGATACACAAGAAATCCAAAATACAACATGGGGAAAAGTATGACAACGGACCCTCGATGAAATACAATACCCAAGTCTAACAATATACAAATCGGCTTGACAAGAGGAAATAGTGATGAGGAATTCCTATGCCACCGCCTCATCTACGATCTTCAATGCGACCTATCGATAGAGCACCACCGACAACCTGGGTGATCGACCTCTTGAACCTAGGCACCATCGCCGCCCATAGAGAATAGGAATTAGGCTATTAAGGTAGTGAATACAAATACCACGACTTGATCCCAGCGTATACATATTCATACTTATATAAATAACCGTACTGACATATCAACCAGGCCACACAATGCATAACAAACCACAACTCACATAGAGTTTTTTTACATGATAATATACATATGAGTTTTTAATCATAATAATGCATATTCATTCAAGGGAGACAGTCTCGGCACACACAGGCATCAAATGAGGAATCCACCTCCAAACAATACACACATGAGGAATCCACCTCCAAGTAATAAACACATGAGGAATCCACCTCCAAATAATACACATATAAGGAATCCACCTCCAAATAATACACATATAGGAATCCCACCTCCACATGTCGGATAGAGGCCTCCACCTCCATCCTCCGACCAGGCTCGCCTCAGTAATGCATATCACACGAGCCTCCCGAATCACGCAGGTACCCACCACCTGATATGCACACCACGCTGAACGCCTCCCCGCTCGGGGGTCACCGCGCTCATGATAACACAAAACAGTAAAACACGTGGCCTTTGACCACACCTGACCTGCTGACCACACAAAATCTCATAACATGAATCATATTCACAACTATCCCATGATATAAATCATAATCACTAATATCTCGTGATATGAATCATAATCTCAATTATCTCATAATATAACTCAAAATCTCAATTATTTCATCATATGAATCATAAATCAGAATTTACACATAGTATCAATCCCTTGGCACCTGATACACATATCAGGAATAATCCCAGATATCACTGCGTAATATATACAACATAATATATATGAAGGTCCCATTCGTAAAGATTTGTACTCACCTCGAGCCCAAAGCGATATGTGACTCACAAGCGGGTCTCGTCTTTAGATCCGAATAAACTCCTATTCAAGGAAATTATGCATTATAACACATTTTGTAGAATAACCTCTTTTTAGCATCTATATTAACTGAGAGTGTTATACCCGTCTCACGATTCAAATTTACAGCCATAGCAATCATCACATCCCCAGATTGGTATACACTTTTAATATTCCAACATAACTACATTAATCGCCAACTTAAGTAAAAATCTCGATATTCGGTCATCGCTTATTACCCTGACAATAACACTTTAAGAGCGTTCTAATCAATCCAACAATCAATTGACAACTAATTAATCCATTAAATACAACCTCCAATTGAAGCTAAATGCTATAGGAAGCAAACTTTCATTGATCTCACCATCATATCGAACCAATAATTCTATACCCAAAATAACTATAACCCAAGTTCTCAACCTCATATTACAATTTAAAGTTAATTTAAGAAAAGTCAATAAAGTCAACCCTCAACTTATACCACTTTCCTTGATAATCTTTTCAAAATCACGTAATCCTATCACGATACTCGGATAACATTTCTATGCCATAATAAATTCAAGATCCTAAAAGTCAACAAAATCCATAAAGTCAACTCTTGAGAAACTCAGAAATATCTAAATATTTGATCTTTCTTACCTAGATATGATGAAGGGATGATGAGGAGAAGCAAATCCGCCTTTGATCTTGAGTTTAGCGACAATCGATGAAATGGAAGAAAATTTTGGAAGTCAGATACCGACCAAAGGGGAAAGAAGAAGGTTTGGGACAGGGATGGAGATAGTGGTGGTAGGTGCAGGATATTTGAAAGAGGAAGAAATTTAAGTTCCGTTTGGTTTGGGTTAATTTCGCTTGCTTCATGCATCTCAAGAAACCACGATTTCCATTGTGTTATTCGAAGCATATATTACTCTTTCATCATACTCATTTTGATATATCGATATTATTCCAAAATTATTTATACTATCTCGGGTCCATACAAACGAAATATACCACCAACCGACCGATTTGTTGGATACTACTCAACCGAAATTTTTAATTTCACCCGAAATACTCCACCGAGAGAAACTTATATACTATCAACATAATAATTGTAAGGGCAGGTTATTTCAAGAATTGTTTAAGGAAAAGTTGGGGAGAAGAGTTTGGAAGATTTAGTATTTAAAAGGGTGAGAAAATGGAATTAAACGGACAAAAGCGGCTAATTTTGACACCCACTCAGGGCCTCATGAGCCTAGGTCTTGATGGGGTCTAAGGAGAAAAAGCGATTAAAAATGGCGGATCGCCGAGGACTCGCCAGAGACCCCTTGGTCTCGATTGGGTCTCGATGAGCTGATTTTGCGAGAACTTAAAATCGCATTTTCGACTTGGTTATAGCTCCGATTGAAACTGATTCAAAAGCGTTGAAGCTCTTTTCAAACCCTTTAGGCAAATGAATTCAAACCCCTGTTTTTATACATATTAAGATTTTCAAACTATTTTCTTTTGACAAACGTTCTTAAAAATATTGGCTTGATTAAAGATCTTTTAGTCAAAAATGATTTGAAAAAATATCTCCCAAATAACAACTTCAATCAAGATCAAGGAAGAAAGTAGAAGTAAGATTCAGAAGCGCTAACTTTTACCTAATCTTGGCTTGCATCCAAGACTCGTCTCTTCCGATCTTGATTCTTAATCAGACTTTCTTCTTGGTCCTTTCATGACCCATTAGATTGAGCGATCTTCTTAGCATCGCCATTCTTCCACTTTGAATCTTTTTGTGGTTGATTCTTGTTCTATCTCACCATACTCATATTTTGGCATTGCAGAGTACCTTGAAGCTCATGACATTTATTCGGTGTCTTGATACCTTGATATTGTGTGTTTGACCTCAATGTCAACACTGCGTCAGCGAAGCACCTTTCTAACATACCTATAGATTGATAGCAAGCACGTATATTTAGATAGTAAATTAATGTTTAAGTCATCATTAAAACAAAGGTGTGCGGACTCGTGGTCCAACAAACTCCCCCTTTTGATGATGGCAAAACATTGATATAAGCAACGTAATAACTAATATAAAGGTTAAACACAAGGACATGGTTTGCTTTGTACTCACATGCTAGATAAAATAAAATATTTAAGCATACTAGCATGACATATTTCATGGCATCAACAACATTGATACCATTATCCCCCTTTTTGAATCATCAAAAAGGTACATACTAAACCTGATGGATACCGTATAGCAGCGTGTCTCATTAGAAACAATTAAGCGATAGACATGGTTAAAGGAAACTAAATGTTAAAAGCGGCATAAACATGGCTATTAGTTTCCATACAATAAAGATATACAATGAAGCATATTGTAGTGTATACGACATCACACATAATCCACTGGGTTCAAACCAAAAAAGATAAAAAATTTGAACAAGTGATGTCAAACATATGTCATCTAAAAATAAATTTAAGAACGTTGACATATGATAAAATATTACTTCAATTCTCATTATCAAAAATTCTAAAAACTTAAAAGAGAATAACTAATAGGATTCTCCCTCAAACAAAGTTATCATCGGAAAAAAGACAATCGTGGTTTATTAATTCGTCCTTGATGAAGTTCTCTTAGGAATGACAAGAAACAAAGTATAGTATCACACGGAAAAAGAAGAGTCCCTCGATCTGGTTCATTAGGCAACCATTTAGGAATAAAGATGAGTATATGCGGTGTGTATACCATTTTTTTAAACGAAAACATTTAATATCATATGACGGGGCATCTGTGTAGTGGTTTTAACAAAACTTAAAGAAAAGTAAAAATAAGTAAATGGTTTTGTTAAAACAAGTTGGACTAATAATCAATGTCTCAAGGATAAAAGCGATTTGGACATTGAGCCAGCACAATGAATTACACCCCTATCGAAGATAGGTAAGACTCTCCCCTTTCGAAAGTTTGCATATACCATTAAAAGGACATGTAGGAAGCGTCAACGATAACTTTAAACACCGAGTTTAAAGCGTTTAAAGCATATTTTGAGCGGAAAGTTAATATTTTCAAATCACTCAATTATATAAAGCAATGTTGAGCACGTGTTTGAAAAGTACCAAACCGAAAGGTAAGGTACAAGTGGAAAAAATTTAAATCATGAAAAATAATCCACTAATCTTATGCAAGCCAATGAAAACATATTTAAATCATGAAAAACAATCCACTAATCTTGTGCAAGCCAATGAAAACATAAAAACACGAAAACCATTATTGGCTAGAACACGAGTCATCTGAAATGCATTTAAACAACATATACAACGGATGACAAAGGAATTTTAAAAATACAATAGGCATATGCACATTTAGACCTTTTTGCACATTCTCCTTAAAACAAAATATATTTTCTAAAAATTCCTACTACAACCATCTTAAGAAAAGATCCAAGTGCTCATGGTTGAAATAGTTTTTACAAGCGGAAAAAGCAAGTGGAGAAATAATTTTAATCTCCCGAAAGGACCTCACGTTTCTTATCAAGCCAATCGAACAATAATAAGATTATGAAAAACATGATTGACAAGATAAGTTCAAGATTATGAAGATTAAAAATTAAAGAACCAATTGTAGCCTTTTATATTAAATCGCACAATATAAAGCTAGGCATAGGATACAAAAGTTCTTCATAACCAGAATAGAATATCTATTATTTGAAAGGCGTTTTCTTGAGTAACTTCGCAAGAGTTTTAAAAAAGAGGATTTATAATCACTAACTAGCAAACACATATACATATGGTCGACAAATGTGTAGTCACATGAGTTAGGAACATTCAAAGTCTTTTAGGTACAAACTCCACGCTGAGCATTAAATATTTTTAAATAGCCTAAAACGTGGCTCCCACTTGAGTAATGCATATAAATGATTCAACCACATTCGGTCTTAAATTATTACTAGAACATACACAACTTTGAATTTCAAAGAATGTAGAATTATGCACGAGCGGAGAGGGAATACCAAAATATACTCAAGTTCAAGCAAAAGTATGAAAGCATGGCTTTAGCAGGTGAAACAAGAACATGTGGAGCGTCTACCGAGAGCATTCCCCATCCTAGAGACACACATGTCGGAGAATTTTGGAACTCTCAAACCCAAAATATATGTTCAATAAGGAAAATTTATGAGCACATTTTCCATATTGCATGATATACGCCTAGGACATACCACATGTAAGAAATGAAGCGCGAGCGTATATATCATGTAGGATACCTAAGGAAAAACATAAAACACGAGGCATCCCAAACATATTTTGAAATCCCTTTACAAAACATTTAACATTTAGAGAGAGGGATAAGAACAAGGAAAGCATTTTAAAATCGAAGTTTTAAAGTATGATGCAATCCAAGTTAAGTTGTACCATCCATTTAAAAAGCAAATACAATTAAACGAAAGGATGTACAATCACATGATAAACCTCATGGCAATAACCATTAATTAGTAAGTTTATAAAACTATTAAAACCTGTATTGCAGCTTCAACTAATTGTTTAAACAAGGTATATCAGGTTTAAATTTCCAAAGCTTTGCAGATTGTCAAATCAAACAAGCTATTTGAAAAATGATAAGTCGTTTAAGCAAAGATCAAGAAATAGCCTCCAAGTTAAGCACCTATGAACAATTTATGTCCCCTAGTGGCCATCCGAGCCATCTCTGACACATAAGCACATTCAAGATCATCCGCTGCTCTTCAAGCACTCTTACACAAAGGGTCATCAGAGGCCTTATTAATATTGAAGTAAAAAAAGATTAGAAAGAAATCACCCGATTTGCATTCCATTTTCTTTTGTGCATTCGTTATTTTATCAGCGTAATAGAATAATTAATTGCCCGATCTTCAGGTTTATCTCCGGACTTTTCACATTTGAGTCTCGCGTTGTCAAGCCATCTCCACACACTTTTCATAGTTCATCATAGACCTACACATTTAGCTCAGTAGAGTATAGGTATCGATTCTTTTAGATCCTTTTGGATTAGTAACATATTACAGTGCATTTTCCGCCCTATTTCAATCACTAATCATATATAAAACTAGAAGTTTTGGAAATATGTTTTATACAAATTTTGAAATAAAAACACTTCTTCATTTCATGATGATCATTTAAGAATGTCATTTAAGGCATATTGATTCATCTTAACCCGTTTAGGAATAAACCAATTTAACATAATGGAGAATGACTGGGGGATAGGCATATCAAACATCAAGACTTCGATTAGATATTACAATCGGCACATGGAATCTTGATTTTCACATTTAGGCATTGCTCATTTTTTATATGACATGCTTAGGCATTTTAAATTATGAACATGCATTAAAAGCCAAACAAACCGACATATCAATCCAAAGAGTGAACAAAGATTCATGAAATATATTAACATATATAAATTTAAGATTCAATTTCATGAATAGCCTTTTAGTAACAGAGTTTTTGAAATATTTTTGCACATATTGAGTTGTCATACAATAAGTACAATGTAAAGAAGAAAAGATTTTTAATCATTTTTTGAAACACACATTTGCTTCTAACAAATTCATACAACTCGATAATCAGTTAACTCACATGTGTTCATGGTTACACCAAAGTCGTAATATAAAGTAGACAATCAATTCATAAAAAGGACATGAGATTAACGAATTTAACTGCCAAACATAAAAGAACACTAACACTTAAAAATAACCAAATATTTAAATATACCAACTTTGAGCTCATCTTTGGCCATCAAATAAGGCATGGTGTAATCCAAACCATAATTCCTTGATCTCTCACATGATCATCTTTCAACCATCCTTTTCCCAACCTAAGCATTAATCAACTTAAGAACATGGTACCCAATTCTTTTTGGGTCCGTTGGGTTAGTGTTTGAGTCCTAAAAATATAATTTTAGTTCAAATACATTTTGGCGGAACTTCGAGCATCAAATGTCTATTTGACCACAATCAAGCATATAAATCAATTAAAGCGTGTGCGGTGTGAATTGTGCACGTGTCAAACATATAAAATCATATCAAACACATGTAACCACATATCATTTACCTAAAACATGATTATGCGTCAAAATTAAAAACATATAATCATGTTAGGCAAATAATCGCTTTGCATTTAGTGCGTCATATACTGAACGACTCTATGAGTTGTTAGACTCAAAATCTTAGAGACCGCTCACGATACCACTTGTTAGCCTATATGGCGTCCATGGGGGGTGAATAAGGACTAAGAGGTCGTTGACATTTTTAGAGCTTATCTGAGAACTTTAATTCCAGTTTCACGTTAATAGAACTGGCATAAAACAAATGCGAATGATAATTAAATGGCTAACACCCTCAAATGAATGCTAGGTAAAAGATGAAACAATAAAAAGCGATCTAGCAATCATTATGTGCAATAAAACATCAAAACTTCATTTGTCCGATAATAGCATTAAGCTTCGTTCATAAATAATGCGATTAAGTCCATTCGCTGGATATTGATAATCCTAGCAATCTAAACATACCACAATTCAATACACTTAGATATACTAGGTAGTTTAAGATATTATTCTTATTATGAAAGTTTAATTATGATTTGATGAGTGCGAAATATAACGAAAGAATTAAGTTCATTGAAATCAAACTATCCTAATCATGAATATTGAATTAAGATCAACATATGATATTCTATTTTAGCTCGATTAAACGACATATCAATTTAACACAATAAATTAATTATATGCGACATATTCAATAAAGCGTATAAACTAATATAATAATTGAATCCCTAGAAATTCTAGCATATATATATAATATGTGCAATAAAGTAAAGTAGGAAAGAACATGCAAACTCGACACGGTGCTTTCAGAGTTCGCTAATCTACATCCCGACCCAAGGCTCCTCACCTTGGAAGCTTCGGTAGATCACTAGATGAAAAACTTGCTGAAATGTTGGGTGAAGCCCGACCAACTTACAACTCATAGCTCGCCTTCACCGTTGTCACATATAGAACCCGAGGAGACTAGCGAGTTTCAACCCGATCGAGTAGATGCAACTCTCCACTATCTAGAATTACTCTATGTCCTATTGCTTGAGCACTGCTTCTTACTCTGACAATCTACTCGATTCTAAGCGAGTACAAGACTCACTGACACCTCGGACCCTCGAGCCTCTAGTATGAAGAACAAATCCCCAGCAATGGGACATCTCTTTTATAGAATAGAGATTGTTGTTTTATCCCAATCTAAAATGCTTTCCTCAATGAGCTACAATAGGATTATAATTTTGGCTGTTATAACTCCTTGTTGAGTAGATATACATTGAAGCTTGTTCAACTCACTTGTTAAGTAGATAAGACTTTGAAGCTCTTGAGCTTTCCCATTTGAGCATTTTGCTCGAGCACAGCAGATATTCTTTAGTTCCCCATTTCTCATTTCAAAGTTTAGCACAAACCAAACTCACTCTCTTTGATAAATCACAACTAAAGCTCATGTGTTTGAGAGATTTGGTGTTTTAAAGATGAGAAATGAGTATAAAAATATTTAGAATTGTTTGGGAAAAGTTGGGGAAGAGTTTGGAAGATTTGGTATTTAAAGGGGTGAGAAAATGGAGTTAAAACGGACAAAAACGGCTAGTTTTTGACACCCATCGAGACCTCATCGAGAGCCTAGGTCTCGATAGAGGTCTAAGCGAGGAAGAAAAACGGTAAAAAATGGCAGATCGCCGAGACCTCATCGAGACCCCACGGAGTGCCGATTGAATTCGATAAAACATTTTCTGCTGGCCATCGCGTTTTCGTACGTTATAACTCCGATTTTGACGATTCAAAAAGCGTTGGAAAGCTCTTTTCAAACCCTTTAATAAAATGAATTCAAACCCCAGTTTTATACACATTAAGATTTTCAAAATATTTTCTTTTGACAAACATTCTTAAAAATATTGAAACGGTTAAGATCTTTTTAGTCAAAATGATTTGAAAAATATCTCCCAAATACAACTTCAATCAAGATCAAGGAAAGAAAGTAAAAGTAAGATTCAAGCCATAACTTTACTAATCTTTGGCTTGCATCCAAGACTCGTCTCTTCCGATCTTGATTCTTCGATGAACTTTCTTAACTTGGTCGCTTTCACCGGTAGATTGAGCGATCTTCTTCTTCATCGCCAAATTCTTCACTTTGAATCTTTGTATGGTTAGTTCTTCTTCTATGTCACCATACTCATATTTTGGCATTACCAAATCACCTGTGAAGCTCATGACATTTCTTCATTGTCTTCCAATGCCTTGATATTGTGCTTGTTTGATATCGATGTCAAGCTTTAGATCCGACGAAGCACCTTTCTAACATACCTATGAAATAAATCACTTGAACACATATGTTAGATAGTAAATCAATGTTTAAGTCATCATTAAAACAAGATGTATGGACTCGTAGTCCAACAACTTTTGGAATTCGAAGATTTTTTAATCGAACAAATATTTCCATTGGACAAGCACACACTTTACAATGAGTATTTTTTTAGTTTAAACCCTCGCTTGGGACTTCCGTGTTAATTAAAATAAAAATAAGTGTCAATACATTGTTTTGGGAAAAAAACCCCAACCAAGCAAATAAAACCTTAAATCGTATATAAGAGTAAGGCGGAGGCTCGAAACAAGCATTAACATAAACAGCCATAGTAAAATAATACATAATCCAAATAAAATAATATAAGCGAAAACAACAACAAAAATAATAACACATCCCACAGGCGACCTTCAATCCGTCCGCTTTGCAAAAAAACTTCAACACAGTTTGAGTCGTACGGATGTATGGGATGCTGCGATTTTAGATGCAATTCGTGGCTCGAGAATCCTTATCGAGGCGCGTCGTCAGGGCTTCCAAATATAGGAAAAAGCGGTCCTTGAGCGAGTTTAGCAATAGCATCCCGTCACCATATTTAGCTCCTCCCGGATATGCCCATTTCGATCTTGAAACCTCTGGCCAGTTAATAACGGAGGTAATATTATTCGATAGAGTGCTTATTTAAGATTAAGTTGAATATATATTAGTGCATGATACTAAATATGTTGGATTTCTCAAATTGACATGAAGATTTATGATGATTTTACTAGGATATGCCCCATAATTTATGTATTAAGGTAGTATTTGTTAATGACACTATTCTAAATCCTAATTATATGGTTGAAGATTTTAGCCTTCATTTAATGTTAGTGTAGTCGAATGTTCCTTTCTTTTGTATAACTTACCATTCATTAGTATTTTCATGGTTAAACATAATCTCTCAAACTGGAAATTTCATATCTTACTATTTTATAGAAAATATTTTATTTCATTAATTAAGGGTGTATTTAGAAAATATGGTGTAAAATACTCCGACGATCAAGTCAGTAAAAGATCTAAAGAGTATAGTTTCTGAAAAGGAGAGTTTGGATATCAAAGTGAACTTACTCGGTTTGTCCTGAAGGTTTACCTTTTATAGTCTATTTGGACCGTTACATGGGTTTGAAAAGGTTCTGTTGTTTTAAATTGGGTCCTCGGGCCTCCCTTTGAAACTTCACGATTGTGGCTAGATGTACTTTTAATGTAGGTACTTTTTAATCTCTAATTTTAGATTTTAGGCCGCTTTATCTAAGCGTTCTTTATTGGATCATTCGGGGCCTCGTCACTCTTGCCCGGATCGCTTGGATGGTCGCGCTACAGACAGGCTGCGGGGTCTCTATCTCCCAAATCAACAATTACGGGATATTTCCCACTGTTGGATCAATACCTAAAAAGGGCCCAAATTCGCCGAGGAGAGGGAGAGGCGTACAAGCAGCGTACCTCCGGGGCAGTCCTTCCAGATGCACGTGCATCGATGCATTTCTTATCGGACTTTTTACGAACTTTTCAAGGCAGGAGTCCGGCCTCGGCCTGGTTGAGGAGTATAGCCAGCGGTACCCGGTGGGGTGGCTAGACAATACCATACCCCACGTCCCACATCTTGATGAATCACTCCCTGACCAGCAGAATTTGAGGGTGTTTCTTTCTTTATGTAATCATGTACTCCCTCCACCCTTTTGGGGATTTATTAATATATTTTCTACTCTTCTTCATCTTTTGTACTGTGCTCCTTTTACCTTGCTTGTCGTTTTTGTCTTTAGTTCTATTTTATATGCATTTGGTATTTACTCTGTAATTTCGGACCTTTAGGCCGAGGGGATCTCAGCCACTTATGGCTAGGGGTCCTACCTTAAGTGTTTTTATCCTTGAATATTCCGTACCCCCAGGATCCTCCTCACGCTCTCAAGCATTTGGGATGTGGACCTTCCGTGATGGGTGGATTATGCAAGGGATATCTCCACTTTACATGTAACGCTTCTCCTTTTGTCTGAGGGGATTTGGTTCAGTTGAGTGGTAGAGATATACTCAAATATTTAAATAGATTTTTTATCAATTTTCTTGTTTTTGATTACTTGCTCTGGCGTCGGGCACAGTGATACTCTACCCACATAGAACTTGTTAAATATTCAAGACAATTTTAATTAAACCAAGTCCTTTATTCCATAATGAAGAGAATAAAAACTGGGCTTACACGTAGTATTTCATCAGGTGGCATGCGTTCCACGATCGCGGCTTTGGCCTCAAGGGTTTCAAGTTCATATGGGCGGCCCCATGACTATCGAATGAGTATGGGCACCATTTCCAGAACTTTCCGGGCTTTCATGAGGCGGATGCGTATAGGTGGTCTAGGACCGGATCACAAAGATTAGTACTTTGGACCCTTTGTTGTGACATTTTGTAACGCTTATGCAGACCATCTTATACACTGCGACTGACTCTTTTCTCAATGGTCCAAGTTGAACGTAGACCACCTTCGTTGACTAATTAGATCATAATGACACTCGGGCGTCTACAGTGAATCTCCACCAACAACGGGGCGTGATCGCACCAAGCGAGGGGTGCTGCAGCGATAGGATTTATAGTCGTCTGGAAGGACCATGCTTATTGTTAAGAGACTCTTGGTCCCATGACCTCCCTACTCTGGAGGAGCTGTGACACCCTTGAAGATTACCTGGTTCATCACTTCCACCTGTCCATTGGCTTGGGGTATAACCACGAGCAATCAGTGTTCTATCCAGCTCAAACACGTGCTGTCTGCGGGCCACAGGCTGCGTCCCGTTGTGGTGACCCGGCGCCCGGGGTACGAATAAGCAGAAGTCTCTTTTAAAATTGGTACACTCCCCGATCTGCGGGTGGTGGCTTGACTTCCACCTATTTGGTGGAATAGTCTACGCCCAGCGATGGTATCGCCTTTGGGTGACCATCTCGTGGTAAAATGGCCCCCGGATAGAGCATCTTGGAAGCCATCATGGGGAGGCGATGAGGACTTGGCAAACCTCGGCATGGGTCGTACCTCCGGACATGATCTTGGGCATCCTTGTCTATAGAGGGCCAAAATATCCCCGATCGCATGATGTTCGACCGCCATGAACCCTTCTTCCTGGGTAATACACTTCAACAGCGGGCCCTGAAAGGAGCTTTGGTAGAGGACCCCATCTAGTATGGTATACCTCAAGCTCCGCCTCTTGATCTTATTAGCCACCGAGGGATTTTCGGGGAGGACTCTGGTCCACAAGAAATCCATGATAACTTCGATAGCGTGGCTCGGCGTTCTCCACCGCCTCAGGAGGCGTTATCAATGTGTCGCCATTACAAAAGGCCCTTCGGTCACCCATTCTGGCGGGGGGAGGCATTCGTAATTGTCCCATACTATTTTGTAGCCAATTGAGACAATCTATCCGCCTCCTGATTCCTCTCCCGGGGAACATGCTCCATATGACAGGATCGGAAAACATCTGGTCAAATTTCGAACCCTTCGCAGATATCCTACCACCCTTTTCTGAGAATCCATCCTTATATGGATGTGTTTTTCCCCCAAATCATTTCCTAATGAAAGTCCATTGGCAAGTGCTTCATACTCAGCCTCATTATTAAGTGGCTCTAAAGGTGAATCTCGGGTATAATCAATTTTGGCAGGGATCGCTAGTAGATTAGGAATACTAAACCGCCGGGATTGCTTGCAGCATTCTATGTACAACAAGCCAGAACCCAGTCGTGATTATTAGAGCTTGGTTGGGTGCCCCTCTTCCGGCTCATGAGTACATTCACCATATGAAGTGCCTTTAGGGCACGATCTTTTATACTAAATGCTGTGACTTGTACCCCTTGAGATTGATCAAATCTATAGCCCATTTGACTATCCGCTTTGGACTTCTTTGGGTTCTCAATATTCTGACATCGGTTAGTCGTAATTACCTCCGGATGTGCCTCAAAATAGGGTTTGACTTCCGGGCGGCCTTGATCAAAGGCTGTCGCTGACTTCTCGAGTCGGGGATACAGCGTCACCGCCCCCCCTCGTAACCCGGTGACATAATACACCGGTATCTACTTCTCCTCCTCACGGATGAGGCACTATGATGTTGACTCCAAAGCTGCTAAATAGAGTTGTAGAATGTCCCTATGGCCATGTAAACGATTAAGGAGGCCTTAGGTAATACGCTTCAACTATTGAAAGGACTTATCACACTCCGGAGTCCATTCAAACTCTCTCCCCTTCATAATAGCTTTAAAGAAGGGCAAACACCTATCACCACCGTGAGATATGAATCGGGTCAAGGCAGTTATCCTCCCCGTCAGGCGTTGTGCTTCCTTATGTTTGTGGACTCTGCATGGCTTGCACCGCTGCTATCTTGTCGGGGTTAAGGATCGATTCCATTTGGTGATCATGTAGCCAAGGAACTTGCGGAAGTTACACCAAGATACACTTATCGGTTGAGCCGATGTTATACTTCCATGGTTAATAAAAGCTCTCCCGAATTAGACTTCCATGATCCGTCGCCTCGGCTTTACGGTGATAAGAATCTCGTACGCGCATTTGACCATCCTCTAGTATGTGGCTCCCGAGTTCTTCAAGCTGAAGACCATAACCTTGAAGCAGTAGATGCCATACTCAGTTACAAATGCGGTCTTCTCCATCTTTCCTCTACATGAATACGGTGATACCGCTACAAAAAATCTAGAAATCATACCTTGTATCCGGTGCCACAGTCAGCCCATCAATGTTAGGTAGAGGATAATAATCTTTCGGTGACATTCTTATCTTTGGTAATCTGTGCACATTGCCCACGTCCGTTAGGTTTTGGGACTAGCACCACGTTAACCCGGCCATGCTCGGAAATAAGAGCGCCTGATTGGAATTTGACCCCAGTGTTTGCTCCACTACTTGATGGGGCATAATGCGAATCAACATACAGCCAATGAACGAGAAACTTCTAGGTCCACCCCGGACATATCTTTCGGCTCCCATGCGATGATATCCCGGTACTCCCACGAGGACTCTGCGAGCATGGCCTCGTGTTACGCCCCCGGTTTGTACTTTTGTTTGAAGACGCCTCAGTTCCTCTCGTGAGCAGGATATAGAATCTCCTCATGAAGTCGGCCCTTCTTAGGGAACTCTTCCGGGACCTCAAAGTGCACACATTACGGCCTTTGCATCCTCGACCCTCGAGATATGGTGCCCCTCTGTTGTACCTTGGTGGGAACCGGGTAGCATCCTCGCGACATACTTACGGCTTCTTTTGTATTTCTCTTGTCCCGTACGCGTTGGGAACTTCATCTTTAGGTGTATAAGGGACACCACCGCCTCAAATTACGACAACACATGTGGTCCAATGATCCCATTATAGGCTCCGTCGGCCATATCCGCAATAGTGAACTCCACCATCTTACGGTAGCTAGCTGCGGATGCTTCTCATTCATAACCGTAAGGCTTGCTGACCCTAGGGGACTGTTGTACCCATGAACCCTACCAATGGAGTAGCCTTCCGGCTTTGTCATGCCCGACTCATCCCTAACTTGAGATCTGGCGTCAGGCAGGATGTCACCGAGCTTCGATATCCACCATCATCAGGCCCATCAAAGTTTGCTATCACGGGTAATAATCATTAGGATCCTCATGAGGCATTCTATCCCCTCAAATCTCCAAGAGAAGGACAAATTACGGAAACTTCGGGGGGCGTGCTCACAGCCAGTTTATCACATATATGTCCCTCTATCCATATGCCCATCATGCGGTTCCGGCATCTCCTCCTCCACTCTTGCCCCCACGAATGGTGACTCTTAGGTGATGTTAGGAGGTCCATCGAGGATCTCGATTCATGCTCTGTTAGATAGGCTACCCCTATCTATGTCTTGGTGTGATGTCGTCGGTGTGTGCCAGTCCTTATGGTATTGGCAGAATTTACTCATATTCTTCTTGTTTTGTGGGGTCCTGCGAATTGGCCATGGTAATGGCCGAGTCTGATACCGATCTCTGAGGGCACATTCCGGTAGTGGTTTCGGAGAAATTGATGTTCGATCTTCCCTTCCTTTACTTCCTTCCGCTTCCTCGGATCCCCACCGGAAGAGAAGCTACCAACAGCAGAGTCGGCCCAAAGAGTCGGCCGTAATAAGTGCGAGGGATCTTATCGAACCAACCGCCTCTTTGGCTCGGGCTTTGGCGCGGATTATGATCAACAGTGGCTACCGCCCCGCTTCAGTTTCTCCTCCTCTCGATCCATCTATACTTGTAATCCGTTCGTTAACCTATTCCAAATCATAGGGGCTGCCTCTCTTGAGGAGTATAGCGACCCGCCTTCCGTGCGCCCGAGGTTAGAATGCGTCCCGAATCCTGGGACACGAGTCTGATCGATGGATGACTCGATTTTAAAACACACGTCTTGAAACAACTAAATAAAACAATATGCAACGGACAAAAATAATTTTTTTAAGAAAAAGAATCTGTCATTAGTATTCCTAACCACAATAGCAACTTGACACTTTAACACTTATCTCCCAAGTACAACAATGACAACCCGAAATTACAAAATGACAACTATACGGGGCAATTTGAACTACAATGGGAATAAAATAACGAGGCTGTGAGAGTCAAGCGCCACCCGCCCGGTCAGCTGGCTCTAAAGCTGTCGGCCGGGCAAGCCCAAAGCGGAACAACACCACACATCGCTTTAGCAATAAAATTGCGCCAATAACGAATAAGGTGTTAGGCGCGAAGCTTAGTGAATATATATCTCGGAATGAAATTAACCTCAATCATGCAATAGTGTACCCCAGTAGATGATATTGCATACGATAGATAAGTGGTACATAATATTATTCAACTTAAGATCTTATCTGAAGTCATTAGCAATTCATTTAGCATTGCGTATATTAATAAATTAGAATCGCTTCTTGTAACATTCAAAAGAGGAATGGCAATCACTTGATAACATACATTACATTTCAAGAAGAAGCGCAATAACAAGCAACAATCACTCGACCTCATCAATGACAATGGCGACATCACAACTCAACAACTAATCCTTTCGACAACACGATCAACTGTGGCACATAATCAATAGTCAACAACTGTCTCTGACGTTCATTTTCCGGGATACAAAGATCCAAAATCTGCAATTCAAGCGGAGTAGATCCACAACTAACGTTACTCACTCTTAAAGGACGAAATCTCTATATACAT
Organism: Lithospermum erythrorhizon; assembly: GCA_019722365.1. Classification (NCBI taxonomy): domain Eukaryota; kingdom Viridiplantae; phylum Streptophyta; class Magnoliopsida; order Boraginales; family Boraginaceae; genus Lithospermum; species Lithospermum erythrorhizon. The sequence continues at coordinate 25,781 of JADFUC010002299.1, forward strand.
CCTCGGCCGACCTCCCATGTAAGGGAACAAGTAAAGACTTCCGACATAAGGTAAGATATCCATAAACTCCGGGAAATAAAAGAATGAAGTAGCTCGAGAATCAAAAGTACCTAGCCTGCAGCAATCGCCTGTAAACCAAGTGCCTTTCACGACCCTAGGAGTATCAAATTTTCTGGCAGTAGCAGCATTGGTCAGCCTGCCGGCACCGCTTGGCTACTCTCGCTGTGACTTTCCCACAGGTACTTCCAACTCACGACCACGACCTCAACGGCCTCCAATCGTCCTGCACTCCCGGTAACCTCCTCCCACAAGCATCTTTGGTGAAGATATGCGGCTCCGCCCACTCTGGAATACTAAGGACATTCCACCATGATATTGTCCCAGGGCTGCTAACATCGAAGCCGTCGTACAACTCTACAAACAATCTTGCGTTTCTATGACCCGTACACCCACAGGCGACATTGAATGTCACCGAACCTGGCGACACCCCTGCAGGATCCACGGATGCGGCGGGCATACCAGGTAGGGAAGAAGGCTGCCCGAGAATAGCTCGGGCGGTGGGTGCGTGAAGCGACTTTTAATTTGGGCAGATCGTTTGAAAGGTCCTCTGGAACCTCGAGACTAGATGATCCACATGCGGCGCCTCTGTAGTACCCCTCTTACCGACCCTCGGCCTCGGGCTTGGCCAATTCCATCTCTACTTCGATGCGGCGTTCCTCGACTCGTGGAATATGGTAGAAAGTCATCAAAAGATATATGGTGGCGAATCTCCCATATATCGACCCGTCTCGGAATTACGTAGATAAATTACACTCCTCGGTCGGTGTATAGGCGATGCCGCTCACTTCATCGCCTCTCGTTCGCCACCAACAGTCCCGATGCTTTGAGTCGTCAAAAATCGGATCCCTCTACAAAAGGCGCTACAAGGCGCCTACCGTACTCATGCAATAATTCTCTCTGAGCAGCGCTCCTAGCGCTCCCAAGTCGCTTTGGTCCTCCCCTGCAGCGGTCGGAGATAGCCCAAGTTACCCATGTCATGAGCACTCATGTAGTGCATGGTAAGCGAACTTGACCATCGGCTCGCCTCAGTACCCATGGGCTAAAAATGGTCTCCATCTCTAATAAACTTCGATCGCATCAATCACGTGAACCCGCCCCAAGGAACTTTGGGGATCTCTCTTGAGGAACCGGTCAAAAGCTTGCTAAGATATTAGGGTCTGTTGAAGCTGCGATGCGGCGTGTACGAATCCTCCTCGACTGTAACAGTCTCGGCCCAAGCGTTCAGCTAGGAAATCGGGGTGTACTGCGGAATACGTTGCTCCTTGCCAAACTCACTCGCGCCCAGCAGCTCACCGGCGCCCGATTAAATCTCTGAAATTTCTGACCTCACAGTACCCTCGTTACCGGGCCTCAGTGGCGGGTCCCTCTACTGGCGTCTCCTTACATGTGTGGCATCCTCGGCCGGTCTATGAAAGCGAAAGAAAGACTTAAGACTCCGGAAAAGACTCAGCGGACAACCAAGCTCAAATAACCTGACCAGGATAGACGTATAACCATCTGAGACAACCCAAAGAATACTTAGAGCATGCTGGGTACTGAAATTGTGACGACCCTTGGTCGTACGCTCACTGAGGTTAAGTCGTCCCGACTCCCACAGACACCATAGTCACCCGATCGATGGATGACTCAGTTTTAAAGACCATGCTTAAAAGCATTTCGATAAAAAAGAATCAAGCCATTGGTATTAATGTGTAGAATAGCAATCGACATCGTATATCTCCACGAGTACAACGTCAGTATACAACTGACGAAATCCCAAAAATAACTTCTCCCAGGACAATGAGACTCTGATCAAAACAAAATAGCCCAACCAACTGGCGAGGATAAAACATACCATAGCTACTTTAAGCTCCTAAGCACAATCCAGAACAAGCGATGGCGAATAAGTTGTGAGCTGCTTGAGGCTTAGTGACTATACTCTCTAAATGATCCAACCTCCAATCACGCAATAAGTGTACCAAAGTAGATGATATTGTATCGATAGATAAGTAGTACATAATATTATTCAACTTAGGAACAATCTGAAGTCATGCTTGGAATTTCATTGCTCGTTCACGTATCTTAATAAATTAGTGTCTAGCGTGACATTCAAGATGATGTGTCGACAATAACATACATTACATTTAAGAAAAGGCTGCCAATAACGCAGCGACAATCACCCGACGCACTGCATCAGCGACAATGGCGGCATCCCACAGCACCCGCGACTAATCGGCACCCGTGGCTGCAATCAACTCGACAACTGTAGCTCAGCCAACTCAACAACTTTATCGACTCAACAACTCAATAAGTCCGGTTGCAACTAATGCACATATAGTCGCCTCAACTGCGGGGAGAAACTTATGCCCGTCGGCGTAAGCTATCACCGAATCGCCTTGACGTATGAAGCAAAACGACTTATACCGGTATAAAGCGAATACCGGACAATATAACTCGACAAACACCCATTGACTCATATACAACTCTTCCTAATAAGATTGACATCGCTTTCAAGCTTTGCTCGACTCGTGAGACCGCGGAGCGCAGCCAACCAACTCGACCCTTTGATACATATTAGCGTATAATTTAACCTGAAATCGCGTACATACCGTACAACGTATCCGTAAATAGTAGTTAGTCAACACCCGATTAAGGATGATGCCTCGGCTAGTATGTAAAAACTCCAGCATAATCGCGACAATGGACTTTTCACATGATCAACGCCTAAACAAGCATTCAAAATTATAGTTACTACTTATAATATACAACTAGTAATATAACATCCTACTTATATATTTTATCTCATATTTATACTCGAAATAACCCGACAAAAGTTTATATTATAACGTACTCAACTTTAAGTTCCTGACTTTCCATTTTAATGATTAAGTTCCGATTACTAGTTTCAAAAACCATAAAGTTCCGATATTAACAACTAATGTCCCGATTTACAACCATCCTTAATCTGAAACCCGTTTAACTACTCAAGCTTACAAAAACTCATTTATGCGTAATATTCTCTAATCACTTATAACTTCATGACGCCGCTTTCCAGAAACAACTATAATAAAAAGTCAAATGCAACATACCCCGTATTAATACCGTTTGAAAAAAGTCAGCAAAGTCAACCAAAGTCAACGAAAGTCCTTTATGATTCTAAACACATTTCAACCCCATAAAACCGATTGTTATCCTCTTTATACATAATCTAAACTTAGATGGCGATTCTATAGCGTTATCGACTTTAAAACCCGAGGAATTGACTCAGTAACAAAATCCAAGATCCTCGAGACTATTGAAATACTCGAAGGTTAGAACTGCGCAGCGTAGAAGCATGGCGTGGAAACTCTCCAAGAAATTTTAGGGCCAAAGTACATCGAGATGAGGAAGAAAATGGAAGAAAAAATCAAGGGGAGGAGAGGGATCTCGGCCCCCGAATGGGGAAAGGGTAAGGGATTTTTTGTGATGAAGATGATGAATATTAACATGGGAGTTGGTGTAGATATTTCTGAGGTTGTGTTTGAGTCTCGTTGGTTTTGGTTTAGTTTCGTCTCGGTTTAGCAACCTTATTTCGAACATAAACTTAACTTCTAACCCCGAATAATATTATAATACACTTGGGCAGGTTATTCTGAGCGACTCCTTAAGCTTACTCAACATGACCTTCCTTGAAAACCAATCGAACTATTGCTTATTAGCCCGAGGTATTAAATTAAACTCCGTGCAGAAACCGCTCTCCTAGAGCAGAGCAATCGGCTTCGGCACGCCTCATTTGATAGTCATTAGGGAGTCCTCATCCTTGTCTTGCGGACCTTTGTATAGGTCATGGCAAGAGCGAGTTTGAGCTCTTGAAGGATGTAATCGTCCTACGGCAGCGGTTGAACCATTTTTATTGCCCGGGCGGCCAGATTGGATGGAAGGCACTTTATAGTACGCACTTTCTATTTAATGCAATTTGGTGGAAGAACTTATCACGGGAGGCAAAACTCAAATATGTGTTCCTCACAGGCCGTCTTCCTACCGTGAATTTGGGTGAGCGGAGTTTCGACACTGCTTTGGAATATGAGCGAATGTTAGGTGAAAAGGGGGCGGAACCCGCCGGTTGTTGTTGGTCCCATCGTTTGCCCATCGGGCCACTCTTGCGGAGAGGCTCCACTTATAGTACAAGGCTACCACCGCGTCCATAGGGGCCCAGACTATCTCGTGTTCCCAATAACTTTATCGTGGCGGCTTGACCACTAAATTTCGTTTCAGCTCGTCTTGGGGTATGGGTGTAGGTCTCATCGCGTCCTGCGGTCTTCCGGGGTCTCTCCCGTCGGTTGGGAGCAGCTCGAAAACTATTTGCATTAGCACTTATGATTGTCTCCGTAAGTCTCTGGCCTGTATCTCCGGTATGTGTAAGTTTCCCAAACTCGGAACCTTGTACCCCACGACCTCGAGATTGATTGGCTTTCTTCGGTGTTCTATGGGGCATTCTCCTGCTACTGGTCAAGGATATCATTCCAATATAGTCCATCATTCCCCGGAGGGCGGTTGTTATTACTTCCATTTGTTTCCATGGTAACAGTTGAAATGGGTTGGTGGTGACTTTCTTTATCTGGTCTCATTTATGGTCACGATGATGATACGGTCGATTATTCGGTGATGGGCCGTATCACAAATGTTCCAAGTTGAGCTTCGATACGCCTAGGTCCAAATGAGAGTTTCTACAAAACATGGACTTGGCCACTTGTCGAAAACACTCCGACGATCAGAGTCGATAACAGATCCAAAGAGTAGTTTGAAAAGAGAGTTTGGGTATCAAAGTGAACTTACTCGGTTTGTCCTCAAGGTTTACCTTTCATAGTCTATTTGGACAGTTACTTTGGCCGAGCATTGATGGCTCTTTTATTGCCGATTAATGATTTTATTGTCATTAAGGGGTTGAATAATTACAATCTTAATTGCCATAGTGGGCGAGCAGAAACCGTTAATCTCCAGCCAATTTCTTCTCGCCTGGTGAATTTGCTTAACCCATTTATCACCGGATTTTGGCGTTCTAATTCCTCGTGTCGAGGTCCACTTATTCGGTGCCTTGTTCTTGCCCGATTCATTTCACAAGCCAATATCATTGGATAAATCTGGATCGACCCATTTTTGTCGTTGTATTATCAATAAGCTGTTCGCTGAGCGAATAACTATTTGGGGTAAGCAAAACTTAATGCCACACCAATCTCGATCTTGGTTAAACATGAAAAAAATGATTGAAGATGATTTCATGAAAACTACGGTTGCGATAAACAAAACATGTTAAATCGATATTGTCATACCAAAACATGTTAATCAAATAAAACATATTGTGGTCCTTACCAGGTTAAACAAATGTCATTACGTCACTTGGGTTACATCTTTTTTAAGTCACCTGGTTGTAGTATGCACACAAATCACCTTAGTTGGGTTGTTATCTCTGAGCCTTGTCGGCTCATGTTTTGACATAACAAGCGGTCTGACCTTCATGAGACATCGTTTTGTCTCTAACGTGAGCTTTTCTGTAATAAGACTATTGTTAGGCACACAGTGCTATCGACACTACTTGATATATAATATTATCAACGACTCTTTTTCCCAAAGGTGTAGTGCTTGGTTTCTTGGCGGTTATTGTCTTCATAGTCTGCAACACAAAGGTAACCTCTCTTCAACTAAATTTGGAGCCTTCCTGACCGCATACCGATCATGTAACCTCTAGTATAGCATTTGGTTCAACATCATCACCCCTAGATGTGGATCTTGATCATCCTTCACGTTTTGGGCACCTTCATGATTTGTCTCTAGAATTTCCTTGGTTTCTTTAGCAGTAGTACAAAGGTTGGATTAATTTTAGCACGCTTACGATCCCAGCCCCCAACAAATATATCATTTTCAAGGATTTTAAATTACACAAGACCAATTCATGCTCCTTTCCCATCCAATCTCCTTCTTCCTTTATAGTTTGTGTACCATTTGTTTCAATAATGGTCGGAATAGTCCATACAGTAAGTACAACCTTCCAAATGCTGGTGTTGATGCATCTCAAAAACAAAATCAAACAACATAGTTTGTTACATCAATGAGCTAGCATATAGTCGTCTTCCTTCTCTACGTACCTTTAGAGTGGATTGGATTACACAAATCTCGATCTGTCACGTCAGTGCGCACTACGATACCAATTAAAAATGTGGTGTAATCTGATCTTCCAACTTTGTCTGTTTTCTGCTTTTAAAGAGTTGACACCGTTTAGTCTGATAGTGTCGCGAACAAAATTTACAATCAAATCACCCTTGCGGTGTTTAACAAAAGCTATTATAGATTTCCGACTATTGTAACATATGTTGGCAATAGTCGCAGACAACAATAGGGTACAGTGATGTAACTCCAGAACACATATATTACATGGAGCTTTATAACATGGCTCGATTACAATCAACTTATATCCTAGATCTACAAACAAAAAGTGTTTTGAGGTGTTTCTACTAGTACTTATCCATAGAGGGAGGAGGAGGTAGAAGAAGGATTATATTATATTTTTGGATTTTTATAATTATATAAACATATTTTAAACTTTTTCAAACTTAAAATGCTAATACTAAATATGAATGTTACCCCACAAAATTGAAATGATAGTAAAATAAAATTTGACTTGAATTGATACGATAATAAAATACAAGGGAAAGAAACTACTTAGTAATTTTAACAAGCTTTGGTTTCCACATGTACTCGATCTACGGCGCAACTTTCGAGGTTGGGAGCAATCTCCGCTATGAAATTTGGATCGGCTCGAGCATTCATACTGAGGCACCAAAACTTTGATAAGCGTAAATAACCATATTAAATTTGAGATTAAAAACCTAATGCAACTACATAAGGATTCCAAATCTTAATCTCCCTGATTAAGAACCCAAGTAAATATAACCATGATTTCAATACTATACTTTTAATTAACAATAATTGATGAAACACACAAAATGAAATCCTATCAATTCAATTTCTTTGAACAATGTAAGAGTGCTTTTTGCTTTGGAATGATATACAAAATTCTCTTCAAAATAGTGCAAAAAGATGAGAGAGACCTAGGTGAAAATTCTTAAGGGTGCTTTTATATGTCATACTTGAGTCACTAAAGCGTTAATAATCGAGAACTTAATCTAGAGAGATGGTGATCTCTGACTAAGTCAGATAGTGTAAACAAAAGGACAAAACCCTTTGAGAGCTTGATCGGAATGGCTTTAAGTTAGGCGTAAGTCCGATGGCGGAGTTTTTTTCGGCAAAAACAAAGAATTCTTTTTGATGTTTGATTTTCAGAATTGACCCCATTTAGGATTGATAACTTCTTAGGTACTAATCAACCTTGACTAAATGCAGTGATTCAACATTTAACTTATTGGCTAGAAAACATGTAATATGTAAAATCTTAGTGTTCTTTTTGAGATATTGCTTTCTTGATTAAACTCCTCCAAATAATTAGGAAAAAACTTGTTCAGAATCTAACTTCAAGATATAGTCTTCTTCGGTCTTTAATGCTTGGCGGCTTGGGCAATGTCGCCTCGTGATCTTTATCGAGGCGCACCAACAAAAAGCTTCAGGCATAATAATTACAATGATGTAATGCATGTATCAAACAAAGAGTTCGAAGATCTTTTGATCAACAAACTCCCCCTTTTTTTATAATAATAAATTGAGCTATGTAGAGCGGAATAATGAAAAAATATATATAATCTCCCCTTAGCATATGTAATAACATTAGAGAAACAACATATATTTTTAAACCACACAAACAACCACTTCAATACCAATAAACTAATGATGCATACATCCATAAAAATAATACATCTGACGTACTGCATAGGTGGCAGTTAGTGGAAGTAGTGAAGCTTCATGTCATGTGAGATCATGAGTTCGATTTTCCAGCACTTCTTGATCGGTCACATCACTTTGAGGCGTGCCTGAGTGTGATTTACCTAGGCGTGGTTTCACGGGGCTTTGAGTCCAGATTAAAAATTCCATACGACATGGCCAAAGCAATAACAATCTAGAAATATTAAAAATGTGAAACCATGGGTCTCGACAAAAACATAAGCATATCGAGCTTGAGCATAGCAAGAACCGCTTTCCTCCTTCTTTTTATCACTAAAATGAGGCTACCGAGCCCAGAGGACATAAATCGGAGTCTAATGAGATGGCGTTCCCTGAGATGGAGCTGGAATATACAAGTTAGAGAGCCCTCGGTAGCTCACATTCTTAGCACTTGAGGGTGGGAAAGAAGTACGATGCATGTATAGCCGTCATTTGCTCCTCGTGAAGATCTTCCGGATAGTGGCTCTCGCGTGCTTGCTCCGTCTCATTTCAACTTATTTGTATGCGATATGACAAGTTGTGCCTTAACTAAGTATAGAGGCTCCCTTTGGTTTCTAGAGGAATGTCGTCTAAGTTATACTCAACTAGCCACTGTGGAAGTCCATTAAACACTTCGGGAGAGTTTCGTCACCACACTGCATCCTCGGCACCACCGGTACAGCGGCCTACGCCCACTCGGTACCCAGGCCTCAACTCCACGTTGCCACTGGCGTTTAGTAGCAGCCGCACTTTGTTTGAGCTACAGAACTCCATCCACAAATTTAAATCACATCTTACTAATAGTGTGCTTCCCAATGACCATTGGAATAAACCCTTTCTCCGCAATGCCGTCGAGCGATTGTTCCCGTTTTAACATAATATGCTTAACAAGCATCCCATGGGGGTAGTAGTTAACATTACTCCCTATTAGGGCAGAGTGGATGTGGGTCATGATAAGAGCAGGCAGATTTATTTGCAAATGGTGCTTTAGTCTATACAACACTATTGATTCGATTTGTGATAATTTGCTACAACTATTGGTGGATAAAAATAACGCTCCTAGTAATCTTTAACATCAACCTATCATCAGAACTAAAGTAATGTAGCCACGAGGAGCTTCCTTTTTCGTTCGAGCTTGAATAAGAACCTACGATTCAAATGCGTTACCATATCTTCAGAATCTACCCCCATATCCATGGGCAAAGATTTAACATCGTAATCAAAAAAACCTTTCATAAGTGCAAACTCTTCAAAGAAATTCTGATGATTATACTCAAAGATTCGATTCCCACTTCTAATATACATACACCCTTCCTCACAATTTGTAGCCTCATTCAAATGAAATATGAATTTAACATGCCGTTTAAACCAAATTACAAGCCTATCATAAGCAGAAGAGTTCCTCATAAGAAATTGAGTCCATCCTTGGAATTCAAATTCAGTCCAAGCTTGCCATGATGTTAATTCCGTCTACTGAAGAGTCTTACAGGAGACAACAATTTAGTCTATAGTGCGTCCACCTATGAGAGTTGTTTGGTTGTGGTGCTCATGATTAACGAAACCTTGTCAAAGAGAGAAAGTGAGAGAATGTTTTGGACCCATTTTTTTTGTAGATTAGGATGATAAAGATGGTGAATTTTGACTCAAAGATTGTGATTTTTTAAGATTGGAGGAGAGGGAGGCAAAATTGTTTGTGAATTGGGGGAGGTTATGGTTTAGAATCACAATCGTTCCATCCACAAATATTTATTTTACTTGGGACTTAGTGCGTGTCAAACCAAGGCCCTGACCCGTCTACCGGAGAACTGCAATTCTCGCTAAGGGTGAGTCGGCGGACTCGTCTCGATCCAACACCAGACCCAACACCCGATAAGCCCAATTTGAGTGGGGACTTTGGGCATGTCAGTAAGTCCCGTCCAATCTCACGATAATACTCGTACTTTCAACAAAAGCGCAAACTTCAAAACTACGATCACGATCACCATCGGGACTTATCCGCAAGTCGAGATCGATCTCAATCATCTCTAACCGCTTACGAGAAAAAATTAAATTTTATCATCAAGAATTTAATTTAGAAACTGCCAACTCTAAACATGGCGATTTGCCATGTTTTTGCCCCAAAAGTTCCGAGAGGACCCCAAAACATAGTCAAAACTAGTAAACATATATCATGCAAGATAAAGAATATAACACTCATAAAAATTAATAAAATCCTAACAAGATCAAGGGCGTAGTGAAAATGTCTGCTAGTTGGTCATTTTTCCCTATAAATTCTAGATTAATATTACCTTTTTGTACATGATCACGAATGAAATTAATGTCGTATTTCTATGTGTTTGGTCTATGAGTGCTGAACTGGATTCTTAGTAATATTAATAGTGCTAGTGTTATGACAAGGAACATGGATATGATCAAACATAACTCAAAGTCTTCTAGTGTTTGTTTTTATCCAGCGACACTTGGCCTAGCGCAGTACCTATGGCGGCGTGTTCGGCTTATTTGATTTGACAAAGGGCTACATTGTTATCTTCGACCTAAAGGTTAGGCAATGTCCTAGAAAATGACAAGTTCCACTAGTGCTTTTTCTATCTAGAGTGCCACCGGAAAAGTCCGCATCAGAATATCCTATGAGATCAAAATTCTTATTCCTCGGATACGAAGGCTACAAAATCCATGATTACATGTAAATATATAAGGTTTAACCAACTTTTAAGGGTAAGAGATTCCTAAGGACTAGGCAGCTTGAGCACATAAACATACATCTTGAATTAACAACCAAATATCTCTTTTATTTCAACCACGCATAAGACACATAAAGGTAGCCTTCAGTCTAAATTTTGTAAGATAAGAAGGCTAATGATCATAACTTCGATACTTGGTCGCTCTTCACTGCTAAATCCCTTGTCTAGCTTTAGTTCCCGTCGATGTGCTTATCGAGCTTTAGCCTCCGCCATGTCGAACTTTTGATAATCTCTTATGCGAATTTGCTTTGAGATAGAATCCTTACGTCCATTTGTTTTTTGCCAGAATTAAATTGAAAGAAATTATTTCGCCATCATACTAAATCTCGAACTAAATGAGTCATCATTTTAAAAAATTCCTCACACAACAAATAATTAGTAGAACCAAAAATAATATCATCAACATATATTGGAACTACTATAAGAATTTTGCCCTTGGTTTCGAGGAAAATCATAGAATCGAGCTTTCCATTTTTGAAACCATTGATAATTAAATCTTTGCCTAGTCTTTCAAACCACGCTCTAGGTGCTTGCGTAAAGGACTTTATTCAATTTATAAACATTATTAGGATATTTTACATCTTCAAAACCCTGGGGTTTTTTACAAAAACTTTTTCTTCTAAAAACCCGTTTAGAAAGGCACTTTTAACATCTATCGGTATAGTTTAAAAAACCGAAGTTAAGACCCAATGTCCAGAAACACGATCTGCTGGGTGACTTGTTGCGAATGTTACCAAAGTTGGTGCAACACAGTTTAAGAGAAATTTTCTTCAAGCTCACAAATCATTTCATTCTTCTTGGAGATATTCATATCCGATTTGAATCAAAGCAATCACAATCGTTCCTTCCACAAATAATCAACTTGGTTGGCCAGGCCAAGATAAATTGAAGCCCTAAGCTGGCTTGATACAATTGAAAGTAGAAAAATAAATGTAATATTTAAAATAAAGAACATGAAGCCAACTACCGTAACTACCGTAGTATTTTTTAATTATTTGTCCATTTACATAAATATCCATATGTAACTCCCATAATACCTTCTTAATTTTATTTCATTATTTACATAAAAATTGAATAAATGATAAAAATACATGTAACTCCCATAATACCTTATTAATTATATTTAATTTATCATAATTATTTCCGTGCTTTCTACCATTAATTCATAATTTACACTAATTTATGATAAATTAAATATAATTAATAAGGTATTATGCGAGTTACCATCATTGACATAAAATGAAATAAGGCTAGAAAAGGCATATGATGATTATGGTATATTTATGTAAATGATAAATAAGAGGCAAAGTACAAAGACATAAATTTTTAGATTCAAACACCTTGAATATATGGCCCCACTGGTATGGTCATGAGCTATGGCTTTATGATCCCAATTCTTGCACTCAATTATCTAGCTGATGAATTTCACTCACACGACAGTATTTGGTGTTAAAAGAGGCGGAGGGGGAAGCGATTTGAAGCCGATAGTTGAACTGAGGCCCGATTTGAATAGTTAGATAGTTCGGAGACAGATAGATCATGGAGTCATGGATTCGAAATTTGGCATGCAGATTAGCACAAAGCTAGCGAAAATTTGTTCTCAAGTTTATATTGATTTTGATCTTAAATTAATATGATTAATTATATACTTACCTTTATTGAATATTCCATTTTTGCCGTGTAAATAATTAGTGTATAGGATCAATTGGTTGTCGAATTATTAATTTAAAAGATAGAAAATTAGTTACTCCGTATTTTATATAAAAAAATATGTTCTATATATAGTGCTAGAATTATTGAAGGGGGCGGTGCGGCCATGCATGGATAACCATTAGGACTGATACAATGACAATGATTAGTTCACTCATTGAAACCGTTGGATTATGGCCACACAGATATAATCGATTCTGGGTTCTCCGCCATATAGGTTAAAAGTTCACTTACTCCGTTGATTCTTTTCGTCATGATCTATGTCTTTTCCAAATTGACGGGCACACAATTATATGCAGATGATGGATTAGGGAAATATGATATAAAATTGATTTGGTTAAAGAACCCATTATTATTGGAAGCCCGACAATAAGATAACGTGATAAGTAATTTTTCATGTCAAAATATTTACATTGATTTAAGTAATACATATATAAATTAAGTGGAATGAAGGTGGATTTAATTTTATCATGTTTATCAGTGATTATTTAAGCTAAGTAATTATGTAAAAAGAAAAAACAAAAATAGTATACGTAGAAAGTCAAAATTTATTAATTAAAGTTAATAAAATCAAATTTATATGGATCAATTAATTTAATTAATTCATAACCAATCACACAATTATATGTGTTGATTAGGGTTTCGATCTAGCTTCCAATCAAGACCGGACACGTGTAAATTAAGGATTCCCGATATTACTTGAAATTAATTACTAGGGTAAAATTAGGGTTTATTATTAAATTAAACCTAATTTTATACCTCATATTATGATGTTCAATTGAAATATGGTTTTCTAAATTTACGGGATTAAATAATAAATTGGAAGAGGAAAAACAGAAATAAAATAGGATTTCAGAACAAGCAATTTCGAAATAGCGGCGCGATAAAAAAAAGTATTAGGGTAAAACAACCCTTTTTGAAATAAAGTCAGCACTTTCTCCAAACAAAATTATTAAATATTATTTAATATTCTATTGAATCCGACGGTCCAGATCTTACCACAAAATCAAGGGTTAAGATTATAATGCACAGTGGATCAACCAATTGATGAAGTTCGGCAATATAAACTTTGAGCCATAGAAAAAAACTACCACCCATAACCCAAAAAATACAACAAAAAACTCCTAGAAATTATTTTTCTAAGCGTAGTAAATTTACGCCTGACATTAGAGTGGAATTCTTTGCTAAACATAATAATTTCAGGATTAACACAAAAAAACTTATGAGAATACGTCAAAGGCGGATCTACATGCATCAAACCCTCTACGAGGATTAAGAAGCGAAAGGCCCTGGTAAACTTCAGACGGGATACAAAGTACATACAGCAATTTATCTGGAACAAAGAATGGCGCTAAAGATGTTGATACCCTAAAAGTATGACACCTAGCAGCGATGAGAAAGCATATTCACCTGGAATGGCACCTAAGGCTGATGCTAACAACATAAAAAGCTTCGGTCGAGCTTTTCACGGGAGCAAGCTACTATGAGCTCCCAGACTAGACACATATCCAAATCTAAGGAGGTCTGGTCCTCACGGTGAGTTCAAAAGACAAGATCAAGTTTACATACAGTACCACACGGGACTAAGGCTGGTAAGGTACCCTTTCGGACCTATCGAGTCGGAAAACGAGTCGAATAAGCCTCTATCGGTCTAGGATGACGGAGATTAAAGGATTTCCTATCCCGATACCTCATATTGAAGATTGCTGAAATCCCAACTCCCGTCAAATTCAAGGCTGCGAGTCCAAATCCAAGTCGGAGCTACATCAAGTCAAATCTGACGTCAGCGGTGGTAGTACCTGTTGATAAATTATTTTTTGTACCTAAGAAAGTTTTGCCCCAAATGATTCTCATTGTATTGAATTGCATAGATTATAAATAATAAAATCTTTCTCTGTAGGTACAATATAATATAGGACACCTAGTGAAAAAAAGAACATAAACCTATGAAAAAATAGCATTATTAGAAATGTAAAAAATCAAACGTTTTGAAATAAAAACGAAAAGTTAGACATTAATCAAATATTTTGAGAGAGAGGAAGCCCTAATAACTAGGTAGATGATAGTGAGATATCACAAACTTTATTTCTATGATAATACTACTGGAGTATAAAATATAATTTAGGCAATTGTTATTTTTCTCGCCCAAAATAAACAAACCCTTCATTATCTTATTAAAAATGATCTAGTGTGCAAATTTTTACCACACTACGAAATACTCTCTCCATTTTTTTAGTTATCGTTTTAAACATTTGTATATAGTTAAGGAAAATAAAATATTATCAAAAAGTGCATTGAAAATATATAATAAAAATCAATTATTGAAACAATATCATTGGTTGATTGTTAATTTAAAGAGAAAAAGTAGTAAAAAAATGTAAAAATATTATTTATTATGTTAAAATGATAATTAATTTTTTTTTTTGATAAAACGACAACTAAAAGAGATAGAGTAACTACTTAATTGGATATAGTGGAGTAGTAGTTTAATGATTGATGATTGTTTATGGTCACCGAGAAATATACTTTTATATCTCAATATTAGCAGCAAACCTAAAAGGACAATATCAGAAATCAACATATGGCAGATTGTGACATGCCAATTTGTACAATCCATATCATGTAGCAACATTAGTAAGCACGGGTGAGTTTGGTGGACAATTAGTTAGATCGGTTAGTCGATCGTTTGAGTTCACGTTTGTTAAGTCATGACTCAAACGTTGGCATGAAGTGGGGTGGGTGGGATTACAAGCCAAAAAGTTAGTCCTGGGTGCGTTCTGATTCGGTGGACGTTCGAATCGCATTCGGCACCACGTTCGTTGGTGCTTACGTTAGCAGATTAAGTAATAATTATATTGGACGTTAATTTTAAGGCATTTTAGTTGGATTCCAAACAACGCTATTAGTGGACATAGTATTATTGTATATGAGCGGCCAGGTAACTAATTTATGTAGACGTCGGATTTTACCTTATTGCAGGATAATAAGCTTTGTCTTCTTAGATTCGGTTTGTGCTTTCCAGTTCCGGTAAGTAAGCGGATTATGTAAACAATAACCGTTCTTGTGAATGCTCCAGTTATTAGAGGGCGTCACGTTTTTTTACTCACCATGGCGTCCCAGGTTCCGCAAAAAACTAGCCGTTTTCTCCTCTGTAATCAAAGGACCTGACTTTCATTCATTACTGCATCAAAATATCTATTCATTAGATTCATGGTAATTCAACTCACTAAATATATCATACTTGGTTCTTAGTTTTACTACTTGATTATAAATGTTCTCGTGTTCATCTTGGAGAATAAATAATTTGATCGAATTTCAAAGGAATTAGCATCATCATCTTGATCGATTACAAGTTGCATTGAAAATTGATCTGATCTTTACATCTCCTCAACTTTTATTATATTACTTGGTAAATCTTGTTAAATTTCAACTTATTTAGTATTGCAGTTATTTATTATTTATTATAATTGATCCTAAAAAGAATTGGAATATTAGAATTGGAGGTGGTGGAACTAGAGCTAACATAAAACCCCGCCTGAGCCTCGATGGAGCCCAAACTCTTGAATTAGAAACAATAGTAGGAATTTGAATAACTATTTCATACTAGGTGTTTTACGTCGTGTTCTTGACTAGTAAGCTGAAGATGGGGAATTCTTATCATTTGGGATGAATTTTTCAGAAGCTGTAATAACCCGTTACAAAAAAAAAAAAATTAATTTTTCGGTCGGCGGTGGGACCCAGGGATAATATAAATAATTTAGAGGACCAAATATTTTGTAAAATTATTTGGTAAGATTACATTTATAATTTAGTAGAATAACCGAGCGGTCGAGATTTAAAGTTAGATCGTTGCAGGTTGTCCGATAACTTTCGATTCGCTCGTTCGAGTGTGGTTTTCGTGACTTAGGGGTTAGTAACCTAAAATTTCATCATATAAATCAACTAGTCACTCCAAAATATCACAAATTTTCTTCATCTTAACTTTTCTTCGTTTGGGCGGGGCTTGCTCTCTTGGGAAGCGAAAGCAAAAATTTTTCTCTTAGATTCTTCACTTTTGTTTATAAACATCCTCCCGAGTGGGTGTTAAAGGTTTCCCAGACATCTTTCCTACGATTTCGAGGTAAGAAAGTAGAGTTTTGGTTGATTTTTTGATGGTTGACTTTTTGGTTGACTTTTTCCATAATACAAGTTTATGATGAATCTTAGTTAGTTATGGGTTGTATGGCGTATATAAGTGATGAATTCATGATTTAGAAATTTGTTTGAGGGCGTTATGACCGAGTTATTTTTAGGTTTTTAGTTGACTTTTGGGTTGATATTTTTTAAGACTTTAAATGTGTAGGGAGGTATATTGGGACACTTATTATAGTTATTGTGATATTAAATTGGTGATAAAAAATTAGAGATTAAAGCGATTAGGTTGAAAAGTGTTAATTTCAAGTTGAGTTATAATTATTATTTGAGGAGTATAGGTTGTTAATTATGGACCTGGAGTTAACTAAAATGACTTATAAAGGTTGATTTATATTGATTAAGTAATAAGATGGAATTATAAAGGATGATTGGGTTGTGTCAGATGGGATTATAATTCGATAGTTTATCCGTCATGTTAAAATTTGTTTGAGATAGTTCCCCAAGATTTGGTTATTAGCCATCTTACAGAGCGCCGATATAGTAGTAGGTGCTGATTATACTTTACAGGTGTTTGTTTAGGCGTTGATCGTGGAAAGAGCGTTACCGTGATTGTGTTCGCGGAGGAGAGTTTTGTGGTAGCTAGCGAGAGGTGAGTACTTATCTACATGGTGTTGCTACGTACTTACCTTAAATTGTGAACATGTTATTGATCAGTACTTCCTTCGGTTTTTACTAGAACTATTAAAGAGGCAAGAAGGAATTTAGGAGGAAGAAAAGCTCGGGTTTTTTCTTCTCGATTTAATTCGAACAAGAAGGGGGTGAGGGAGAGAGAGAGGTTTGATTTATGCAGTAGCCAGTTATGTGCCCCTAGCATTGTGTTTTTGTTTGAGTTGTGTTGGTTGAGTTTTTTGTCGGAATTGAAATTCTTTCTTTCATTTTTAAATGGGTGTGCAGGGATTACCGAGGTAGACGCAGCGTGGGAGTGACCCGTGCCACGAGAGAGGTGCCCACGGTAGACCGGGGGGTGCTAGGTAGGGCAGGAGAGGTGTTAGACCTTGATAGAGTTGTGTGGGCGAGAGCGAGGCCGGTGTGGAGCATTAGGGTTCGGTGGGCATCCAGTTCCCCGGTTGATCTGTTATTTGAGGGGATGAGTTACATGTTGGAAGGGACACAGTACGTGCGCGGATAAGCGGCCTAGTAGGGCTTGAGTTCCGGAGTAAGCTCTTCGACCGTCTCTAGAAGAGACATCCCCTGAAGTTCTTTGGAGTAGCTACTCCGATTGAGGCGATCGAGTTTATTAGAGACTTGGAGACCATATTCGAGCCGATGGGCATTGAGGGTCGGTGAGGTCGGAGTTCGCCTGAGCTTCACGAGAGTGCCTGACTATCTCAGCGCTGGGGAGGATCCGGTGTCTTGGGAGCGCTTTGTAGTGCTATTCGGGGGAGAGATTGACTTGGCAAAGGTACCCATGGGTGCCTTAGAGGGACTGATTCGATCCACTCGGGGGTGAGCGATTTGTTGATGATACGAGGCGATTTGAATTAGATTATGTCGCTGCTTCCAGATGTACACCCGACGGGGCGAGAAGATTTCGATTCCGTGGCCCAAGGATGGATGGAATCGCCACAGAGGCTATCATTGCTTCGGCCTTCACAGGTTTTCATGAGTTGAGAGTCCTCTTGGTGAAGGTGGAATGGAGTTAGTGAGCTGAAGCTAATTGGGCAAGAGGCGGCAGGACATAGTTTGGTACTAGTGGACCTTCTAGTGCGAGATTTCGGGCGAGAGAGTGGTCCCATGACTAGATAAAGGTGGACTTCATTCGGTGCACCCATTGGATTCGTCCAAGGTTATTCGGCCCGACTTCTTACACTGGCTTGTTTCACTAGATCGGATGGATCGGGAGGTGGCACTAAGAAATTAGAGTAGAGGTTAATTTGTTTATTTTGTGAATCGGGCCCAGTCCGCAGATGCGGGATGCCGGAGAGAGAGTTGTTTCGTTGGCTTTGAGAGCTTATCCTTTGTCCCGTGAAGTGACATGTGCTAGTACTTAACTACGGCCACGATCTGAGAGAGTGGGTATCGAGGTGGGCCAGGTTGGAGGCCGCGGAGGTCGGTCGGCGGAGTTGGAGGCTCTCGAGGGAGCGCGGGTAGGCAGGAGTGGTGTTGGCGGCCGAGACTCGATGCGATTCTTTCGGTGAGAAGGCCTTTGGATACTCCTATAAGTTGGCAGGTACCTTGTTGTGTGATCTTGAGTCTAGGATACTATTTGATTACGGAGCTACTCGTTCTTTTTTATTTCCCGGAGTTTCTTTGATGTTACTTTATGTATGAGGAGTCACTTTTCGTTCTACTTATTATTATGACACCCCGGTAGGGAGGTGAGTTGTGGTTAGATATGTATATAGAGATTGTGAAGATTGAGTGTGAATAATCAATTTTTAGTTGTGTGTGGATACGCTTAGTTTGAGCTAGTAGATTTTGATCTTATCTTGGGTATGGGTAGTTGGGGAGACATCACACAAAGATTGATTGCCACCATGAGGAGATCATTTTGTAGTCAGGAGTAGACACGATACTACATTTGAGGGAGATAGGGAGAAGATCCACCACCATCGGAGGTTTCATTTCGACGCAGAGGCGAGAGAAAGTTGATGAAGAAAGGTTGTCTTTGCTTTACGGGGTATGTGGTCGGGTTGGAGAGAGAGGGAGGGAGCCTTGATTAGAGGATGTAGCAATTAAAAGTGAGTAATGTCGTGTTTTTCGGAGGATTGCAGTGTATGACGAGAGAGAAGTGGAGTTTGCGATTGAAGTAGTTTCGAGATTGCCCTACTTTAGATTTCTATTCTTGGCCGTATAGAATGGCTCCGGCGGTGAGAGAGAGTTGAAGGCAGCGATTGCATGAACTCGCATTAAGTGGTTCATCGGACCCAGTGTTCCACTCCGTAGAGGGGTGCGCCGGAGTTACGTTTGTGAAAAGAAGATGAATGCGTTGAGGGTTGTGCGTTGATTAAAGTGGGTTGAATAAAGTGACTATCAAGAGCAGATTATCGGATTCTTTGAGGATAGATGATTTATTTAAACCCATTGAGGATGCAATTTGTTTTAAGTGCATTGAGATCCGGTTATCACTAGTTGAGGATCAAGAGTGACATTCGAAATCGGCCTTTTCGATCTAGGTATGGAGCCTTATGAGTTTATGGTAGTTTGGATGACTTTATGCACCGGCCGGCGTTCATGATTTGATGAGCCAGAAATTTGTTTGAGGAGTTCTGAATAAGTTCGTGATTGTGTTCATTGATGATATTTTGATTTTCGGTAGCGAGGAGGAGCCTGAGGCACAGGGTGTGTTGGAGGCGTTGAGACGGCTCGGTTGTCGCTAAGTTTAGTAAATGTGAATTACGGTTGGAGAAGATGCGATTCTTGGGCGTATTGTATCGGGGTACGATTGTATGGACCCTGAAGGTGGAGGCGTGAATAATTAGGAAGAGGCCGATTGTGACGAGGTAGGAGTTCCTTGGGTTTGGTTTGGGTATTATAGGAGGTTTATTAGGGACTTCTCGTTAATTGGAAGCTCACGTTGACTGAATTTGACGGGGAAGGGTGTTCCGCTATTTGGGATAAGAGTTATGCGAGATGTTTCAAAAGGAGTTGAGGCGGGGATTGACTACTACACCAATTTTGGCTCTACCGTGCGGGGTTTCGTGATCTCTCTGACGATCTTGCTCGAGGGGTTGGGTTGTGTGTAGATGGGAGTGGGAGAGTGATTGCTTGTAGCTTCTCGATAGGCGAGGAGTCATGAGGAGGAATTACCGGACCCATGATCTTGAGTTGGCCGGCGATTGTTTTTTGCATTAATGAAGTTGTATGGGCGTTGCTTATGCGGGGGGTTAAAGATGCTAGATTTTCACTTATCACAAAAGTTTGAAGTACCTACCCGATGCGGGAGAGACATGTGAATTTAATTAGAGGAGATGGATGGGTTTCTCGGCGACTCTTGATGCTTGTTATCAGTATCACCGGGGAAGAATGTGGTAGCGGATGCTTTGCTTGGAATTGGACCAGGGAGGCGAGGAGCCAAAAGCGGTGGAAGCAGCTTGGAGTTGAGCTTGACGTTGGTAGCGATGGTGAGTTGTTGGCTCATGTGAAGGTTCGACCTGTACTCTTTGATCGAATCTTGGAGCTTCAGAAAAAGATGAGAAATTACAGGATATCATTAAAGAAGTGAAGAGTGGAGGTAGATCGGATTTCGTGGTTGATGATAGTGGAGCTTTGAGGATGAATGGTAGGTTGTTCGTGCCGTATTCTGAGGAGTTGAAGAAGGAAATTCTTGATGAGGCTCATAATGCTCCTTATAGCATGCATCCAGGTAGCACGAAGATGTATCGAGGACTTGAGGTTGGTTTATTGGTGGCCTGGGATGAAGAGAGAGATTGTAGAGTTTGTGGGGAGGTGTTTGGTTTGTCAGCAGGTGAAGATTGAGCATAGACACCCACTCACGGGTTTATTCTGACCACTTCCGATTCCTCGATGGACGTGGGGAGAAGAGCATCACCATGGATTTCTTATTTGGACTTCCTAGATAAATCGAGGCGGAGCGATGGGGTTGGTGTCGTGGATAGATTAGCCGAGAAGTACGCTCACTTTCTACCGATTAAATCTACCGATGGACCGAAGAGGCTAGCGAGGATATATATGTTGAGGCTACGTGGGGTTAGTGTCAGGTGCTCTCGGCCCGTGATCGCGAGGTTTTACTTCAACATTTGGAGGGTTTCCAAGAGGCGTTGGGGACAAGGGGTGAGTTAGGTACATCTTTCCATCCCCGGGCAGTTGGAAAATCGGAGAGGGCGATCCGGACTTTGGAGGATATGATTTGGCCGTGTATCCTGGCGTTTTACTCGAGTTGGGGACGATGATTTGCCTAAAAGATAGAGTTTGAGTATAATAATAGTTTCCATGCTAGTATCCGGATGGCACCATTTTAGAAATTATGCAGGCGGAAGTATCGGACTCCGGTTTGTTGCGGAATAAGGTGGGAGAGCGGAAAGTTTATGGTTCGAGTTAGTGGAAAAATCGGTGGAGAGGATCAGAGATTGTCTGACAACATCGAAGCTGCCACAGAGGGCAGGCCGAAGAAATATCTGGCTTGTCAGCCAGGTAGACTTGTCTTGAAGTTGGAGATCGAGTGTTTTGAGGATATCTCCATGGAAAGGGGTAAGGCGATTTGCCGAGGAAGTTGGATCGCCGTTATATGGGACCGTTTGAGATTTTGGCCGATGAGTGGGATGTGGCTTATCTGTTTAAGCGTGCCTCAGTTGGATAGGATTCTATTGTTCCATGTGTCTTGCACAGTATATCCCACGGATAGATCTCACATTCTTAGCTCGGTACGGTGGAACTTTGAGGAGGATCGCTTTGAGGAGGAAGCCGGTGAGGATTAACTGACCGGAAGGAAAGGTATTGAGAAACAAGGTGGTAGCCTTGGTGAAGTCATTGTGGAGGAATCAGCGCATAGAAGGCCCAGCGACATGGGAATCGAAGATGATATAAGGAGGCACATTACGCATCTTTACCGTAGGAGGTAAGTTGTCATAGTTGTTTGTTTTACGTATTGTTTGACTTCGGTTCATTAAAGTTCTTGGGATGATTTATTGGAGTTGAAATTTTGAGGCGAAATTTTATTAGGTGGGTATGACAAATAACCCGTTCCATATAAGTATTATTTTAATATTATTCGAGGGTAGAAATTAGATTCGGGTTAGATTTGTGTTGTTAAGCTGACACGAGTTTAAAACCTCAAACTAAACGAGACTTAAGCATACTTCATCTCTACTTGACCCCAGCATCGCTGTCGTCATCATCAAAATCTCACGACCCTTTTTTTTTTCCTTAGTTGGCGAACCCACTTTTTTCATTTTTCTGGTAGAATCTTGTTGCGATTCACTCCATGAAATCATTTTTCATAAATGTGATTATCAAAGGCTGATTTTTATCTTGAATCTAATTATTTGAGCTATAGTTGACTATCTTTCATACAGAGATTTAACTTTTGTTGACTTGAGAGTTGACTTTGAATTTGGGACTTTAGAATGAGTAGAGATGTCTTATCATCTAAGCTTGAATATTGTGGTTAGAAGTGATTGTATTCGATTTTTTGGCATTGAAATGTGTTGAATGAGTTAGTTGACTTTTAGGTTGACTTTTCCAAATCACTTTTTAAGTTATAAAAGTATATTGAATTTTAATATGTGTTTGGAGTATAAATTGTGAGCTTTTGTGTGGTTGGTAGAGATTATGTTAATATAAGTTGGGTAAAGTGATGAGTAGTATTTGGGGCTTTTTGGAATTAAGATTGTTATTAATGGAAATTTTAGTTTAGGAAAGTTGTTATTGGGTTGAATAGAAGTTGTTTAAAGTATTGTTAGTGTTTGAAGGAGGGGGAGGCCGATTGGGTTGGGGTTTGTGATGGTTGAAATTTTGTCGATTTAATGATCGTTTATGTTAAAGTAGCTAATCTCTTTTTACCTTAAATTAATGATTTAGTATTAATTAAATGGTTGTTAAGTTGGATAGTAACTAAATAGAGTTATTAATATGGTAGTAGTGGTAATTGTACTTCTCGGGTGTTTTGGTTAGTGGGAAAAGCAACCAATTAGGCGGGGCGCTATTTATTGCTAGCCAAGGTGAGTATTTATCTAACGAGGTGTGGATTAAATTACTTGACCATTGGATGTGTTGCATTTGTTGATGTTTTGAGCATGTTTATGTATGTATCGTCATGTTGATTGTTGAGTATGTATAATTTAGTTAATTAGTTTCCTTGTCTTCTGATGCAATTAATGTTATGATGCCTTGCACATGGTATGAGTGTGTTGTGGTTGCCTTGTATGCTGTATTGTGGTTGCCTTTTTCTGATGCAGTGTGTTGTGGTTGCCACTTGTACTATGGTACAGTGTGTAGTGATTGCGCGTACTATGAGTACGGTATATTTATGTTGCCTCGTATCTGTTCACGAGAGTATCTTTGTGTATCCGGTATTGCCTTATACTTCGGTATGAGTGTGCGTTGTGTTTGCCTCGTACCTCATTACGAGTGTGATGTATAGCTTATGTCGGACACCAGGACACCCTACGGGTTGAGGTTGATTATATGCGCATTAGTTAGCAGGAATCAGTTTGCATTAGGGATTGATTGAGTTGTTTAGTTGTGAATTTGAGTAGTACCGGCGTTCTTTGATAGAGATTTGAAGGGATTGGATAGTCTAGTTGTTGGTCGTGAGGTTTTACATTGTTGGTTGATAGAGTAGAGTTGTGGATTTGATTGGGTATTGTTGTCACTTCCCTATTTACTTGGGATGGCGAGTCACCCGGTGTTAGTTGTCTTTTAATAGAATGTGTATGTTAGTAGAGGCTGGCCCTATGGACCTAGTGACCATAGTAATGGCCGGTATTGATACTTAACCTTGTGATGTATGCATGATAACGAAGTCATAATGATATACTCTTTATTTATGGCATGAATAGTATTGTATCTGCTATCTACATATTTTTTTGCCTTGAAAAATTAATGATTTTATAATACAACACAAGTAGGGAGTAAATTTTCGCTCTTGAGAAACATATTCACTAAGCAAACACACCTGTCGCTATAGGCGGCATTTTTCATTTGTGCCGATTGGCAATTAAAGATGGCATAGCGTTTTCACAGCACATTCGGTGATCGTGCCTTAGAGCCAGCCTAGGTCGGCTTGGTAATGATAGATCCTCATGATCTCATTGTTTTTTGGATTGTATTCGGTTCTGTATTGTTGTATTTTGAGATTCGGTGGTTGTTGCTAAATTATTTTGTATATGATGTTTGTTGTATCTTTATTGCAAATGTGTGATTTAGGAAATACCCTGATGGATTCTTTCTTAAAAACTTCTCTTTATGCGGTATTGTATATTGTTTATGGGTTTACTTGAGGACGGAGGTGGGTTTGCTTAAGTGAGTCATCACGTCGATGTGGGGCTGCGGTGTTCCCTAAGATTGATTCAACCTCGGGCGCTTTGACCAACTTTGGGCGGTCGTTCTGATATCTCGTGATATAACCATAAGATTGTACAATACACATATGGATAATATCTAATTTATTTAACCCATCTATCTAATGTTAATATCACCTTATTATTAACTTCTCGTATCATCGTCTGAACTCAACGACATATAGAGCTTACAATGCGTTTCACATTCTATCATCAAGTTATTTTCACATAACATCATAAATCTCAACATCCTATATTCACATCATTATCACAACAATTCATTTTCAGTATTTTTGTCGTCCATTAATGTTATTTAACCAAATGATTTATTCACATTTCTATTCGTTAATTATAAGCTTACATATAATCTTATTTATGATTTATTTTATAGCATTAGCTGTTTACTTTAAGTAACAATTATTATTATAATATCTCAAATCTATAACATCCTCGTATCTCATATATTGATATTCAGCATAGTTTCGATACAACCAATTAGTCTAATTAACCCATTCGTACTTACTCTGGCGTGTACCGTTATATCGCACTAATATAATCAAGATTACATTTTTACTAAATCTACGTCTCCATAACTAATTTTCCATATATCCACCTTATTAATTATCATATACAACATAGTCTCGTAGTAATCCTTTTAATAGTTATCCACTTACTTGACCCAAAATATCTGATACACATATTCATAATGTATGAAGATTATAAACATGTAATACAGTACTCACCTCTAGTCAAGGAAAATATCAACAGCACACTACTTGAATCACCTATTCGATATCAACTTACTTTTACTTCTCTTGAAACTTGAAAGCAACTTTAAAGTTCTGATTTAAAGAGTGGAATAACAATAAAAGAAAGAAAAAAATTTAGGAAAGGGGAGGAGCTCGTGGCCAAGAAAAGAAAAAAATGTATAATTTGGTGTCTTTGCTTGATTCCTTTGATATAAGTAGATTAGGATGAGGTAAGCTTGTATTCAAGAAAAATAAAACAATGGCAGTGTCGGCTTAGAAAGCAGAGTAGAGGTGTCTAATAAGAAGCAAGTAGGAGGTGTAGATTTTCGCTTTCTTAGCTAGGGAAAAAAGATGAGTTGTAATTAATCATATACTTATTGAATTCGGTTGTCTTTAAATGGAGCAATCTTCGATTATCTTGAATCGTAAAAATTAAAGATTATTCAAAACTAATATGATTTAAATATTTGTAATACACCCAAAAATTTAATATTACCATCGAACAACACCACCGATCAAATAAAATAATATAAATAATATTCAACTTGGGGCAAAGGTTATTTTAACTACCTATTCGGATTACATTGAGTCAGCGAATTCAAATAAATTCTGAACTTAATATTAGCATTCAATATAATTTGAATCTGAATCTTGAAGATACTATGATCTAAAGTTCCAAATTCGCGAATATATTCGGTAACTATTTGATGTTTGATTCATATTCGACAATATTCGGTTCGTATTTGATATTTGATTGATATTCGGCACTAGAAATTCGGTTCATATTTGATATTCGATGCTCGATGCCTAGACATTTGATTGAAATGTGGTATTCGACTTGCATTCGGAATTATATTCGATTTGAACATTCTTGAACTCAGTCAAATAACAGAGTAACTGTAAGGCAATAACAGAGTAACAAAAATGATATTTTTGGATCAAGATACAAAATTTATTCCCAAAAAAAAATATGATTTTGATGTGGAGATTGTTAGTGTAGTGTGAAACATTAAATTAGATATAGTTGGCGGAGTGGTCTCATAATTGGTGATTGAGTCACATATAATGGACTTAAGTCCCATTCATAAGATAAGATTTCTACTTTGGTAAAGAGTTGATCTTGAAATATAGGCATACAATTGCTTCTTTGATGAATGTAGTTTATGGGAAAACAAACCAAACTCCGGAAGGATTTCTATCCTCCTGTTCGAAGGGAATGGGTTGCATATCAACACGAAAGTAACTCGAAGATCTATCCATTTATGTTGGAACCATTGGATGGCCGTTTCTCAGCAGTAAGGAATTTTGCGTTTAAAATTGTCCAGTTTTCATTCATAAACAAATGCCTTCATTTCTCTGATCATTTTCTTGTTTAGCCTTGAATTTGATGGCTTGAATCTTCTCCTGCTTGCCCTCTGGTGAGGTGAGAATTTCATGTTCGTATAGGCTTTGACTTGTTGAGATGCGAATTTGGTAGCCTTATTCTTGTAAGTTGTACGTAATATCTTGGAAATATGAGGTACATGTCAGATTCCTCCCTTCACTCGACTGGATGTAGTATTTTTTATATTTATGATTAAACTAGTTTTAGATATGCTGCGTACGTACCTAATAATAAGTGACTTTACTATAATCAAACAAAACAACAGTTCATGGATTTGTTTGTTGGGGTAGATTATTTTTCCACTCGTGTCATGGAGTTTATATGTTATTTATTCTCGTCCTTAGGAGGTTGATACGTGTTGATTTGTGATGGAACAAAATTACATTCTTATAAGAACAAAGTTGTAACTTGTAAATTGCCCAAAAATTGAATCACCGAAGAACGAGATTAGTGATGCTAACTTGAGTCGAATGCGAGCAATTACTAAGATTACGAGGCGATTTTGTGTTTGCGAGCCGGGTAATTGCAGTCTTTGATAGCAGGCAACAGTTAGTACTCGGGCAGGTCAATGAAGCGAGCCTTAAAAACCCGGCCGTTACTAAATACAAATCTTTAACGAGTTTCGAAATGCAGATTTTACTATACAGTATCGCTTAGGCTTTAAACTAGCCTTTTTTACCCGTACTAGTTCAGGAAAACGAGAATTTTTATTCTTCTTCATTTTTGCATCATCAATCATGCATCAATATTCTAACAATTCACTACATGTGAAACAAATATAAATCATTTATCCAGAAATATTGCAAATAAAGTGAAACAATAATCATTTTGTAGAGATATTTGAACATTAACAGAAGATGTACGATAAGATGTACAGGTGAGAAAGAGAGGACTGTTGTGCATCAGAGGGTGGAGGATCGGAGGCGACGATTCCGATGATGAAATTGTGATAACTCATGAAGTTAGGGTATTATTATTAAGACTAAATTTCATTCTGGCACCAGAACTAGTTTCATCATTTCAAATGGGCACCTAAAGTATTCAACCTTTCAAAGAAGCACCTGGAAGGAATTTTTTGCACCTGGACTTTTGAAAAACGTCTTTTTGACACCTAAACTCTACTATAACAAATAAACATAAGGGCAAAACAGACATTTTAAATATATTACACTTTATGGGTCATTTTTAAATAACAAACACTTAATTGGGTCAATATTTAATACATTAATTAATTTTAATTAATTAAAAATCAAATAAAACATCATCTTCAACCTTACACCCCTACTAAGAGACCAAATTCCCCATCCACTCAAGAAACTGTATGTAGTTGTATTTAATGCTCTGTTTCAATAAGATTATTTGTTGTATTTCCCAAAACAAATATACTTAACATTACCATATAAATAAAAAGATCAGATCTTTTTGGTGAAATTGTAAAGAAAAGAAATGATTTTTATTCCGAGTCCGTAGTCGCTCCGACCGAGTTGACCGGAAAACACCATCCCTGAACCAGAAAACACTCCTTTGCCAAATTCAACAGATTTTGTCCGATTCCAGCTTAAAAACGGCCAAAAACCAACCAAATCGATAAAGAACAAAGGCTTCGTCATGTTCATTACTGTTATACCTTGATATGATACCATTTTTATTACTTTTGGATAAAATCAAATGTATATATATTTATTTATTTATTTAGGGGTTTGGTGAAATAGAGAATACGATTCTGGATTATGAATTAAGATATGAGAGTTATCGTTGTTGATGGGAGGTTTGTGTTTGGATTCTTAGTTGATTTAGTCCTTAAACAAAAGTGATAATTTTGTATGTAGTATCTAGTCAGGTAGGCGGGGGTGGGGTGTAAGGTTGAAGATGATATTTTATTTGATTTTTAATTAATTAAAATTGATTAATGTATTAAATATTGACCCAATTAAGTGTTTGTTATTTAAAAATGACCCATAAAGTGTAATATATTTAAAATATCTGTTTTGCCCTTATGTTTATCTGTTATAGTGGAGTTCAGGTGCCAAAAAGACGTTTTCCAAAAGTTCAGGTGCTAAAAATCCCTCCCAGATGCTTATTTGAAAGGTTGAATACTTTAGGTTCCGATTTGAAATGATAAAATTAGTTCGGGTGCCAGAATGAAATTTAGTCTATTAGTAATAGTATTAGGTTACGTTATGATGTGGGTTGTGGGCCTAATGTATTATTGGATTTATGGACTATGCACATAGTAATATATATGGACAATTATTTGGGCTATTTAAATGGTCAAATAAAAAATTTATAATAAAGTACTACTTTATTTTTTATAATATATAATATTTAACTTTATTTGTTATCGAGTAATATGTCGAGCGGGTACCGGGTTACTCGATAAGCTATCAAGTTAAAAAAAATTGCTCGAGCATCGCTCGTTTAAGCTTCGAGCTGGTTTTCGAGCCTGGTAACGAGCGGGTACCGGATTACTCGGTCCATTAGCAGCACTAAACGAGATTACTCAAATTACTTTGTAATTGTATTTGAAACAATAATTCAAATTGATTGAACTACAATTAAACCTGAAGTGAGCAATGGAAATTAATGTGATAAACTTATGGAGAAAAGACCACTAGGTATTGATTTCAACTAATAATATTATTCTCTAATCAAATAATGGAATTATCAATTGTTCGCAGGTTCACATAATATTCCTAAATTAATTAAATCCCTATCTTTCGATGGTAAATTAATTAAATTAGAAACGTGAAGCACAAGGAAATCATTTGAATCGACACATGTTGCATTTTAAATAAACTACTACTAAGTTATTTATCTATCAAAAAATCTATTATGTCTTTCCATTATAATGAATTCGAATACATCACTGAACGCATGCCGACGCATTCTACAGAAATTCACCATTTGGTGCTTGGCAGAAAACCTCCCCCACACAAGAGTACTACTTACTCATATTGCACAATTGGAATTCATACAATGTAAAAAGTGTACCATTCATAGTGAATTACTAGTTGTTAATCCCACTGCCGACAATACCAACACTAGAAACACGTACTAACAAATAAAAAGCACACAAATTGCCATAACACTTCAACGTGATAACCCACCAACGCACCTAGTTCAAAGACAATGAAGGATTGTACTAGATCTTAAGATTTACAAACAAGGACTTGTACGATTGCTCCACACTCATCTACACCCTATTCTATTCTATCTAAAGTAACAAGTCTGTGCTCCCCAACCCTCAAAAACGCCTCACAACATAATACTCAGTATTTGACTTCTACAATGTAAAATAAGATAATAGAAGGACTGTTACAATGGTGTATTGACAATAGTCATACAAACTAAAGGAGCTTTATAGATTAGCTCCATACATTCAACGTAACCTACAACACAAGTATTTTCCTCAGATCTTTTAGCCTCGCCTTAAAATAAAGAGAATACAATATTTGAAGTATTTAATTATCTAAGCCTGCAATGAAAATTTATAGATGGTACAATCTACATGATCAACCACATATGGAAAGTATATCAATCACCAAAGACTTTCCATACTAAAAGATCCGTGTGAATCACCACATATGAAAAGTCTGCAATGAGGCGTTCACAATCTTTCCTTTATACAACAACCGTGTGAATCTTCTACATGTTGTCCAATATTGCTTTTCCTTTATTTGAGAAACTCAAATATAAATATACAATTAAGACTCCAAAAATACAGCGCATCGCTATTCCTTGGAGATATAGTCTAAGTCCACTTCTCGCGATATCGGGAACCATCCGCACAATCGTTGGAAAGTCTCTAGGAAAATAAATAAACGCCAACCAATTTCAATGCACTAAAAAACTCCCCCTTTTGATATGTTTTTCGAGACAAAGCATAAGAGAACCCCCACAATAAATTGCAGAAGGAAAGACAACATAAACAAGCACCCAACCGAATAGCACACCCGATATCCAAAAACACCATGTCATCACAAGAGTTAACAACATATGGCTAAAACAAAGTGCCAAAATTAAAAAGCAACACACCGCATCCAAAGCACAAATCTCACCCAGGCTTTTCATCCGGACTAAAAACAAAACATTGATAAAATGGCCGAAGTCAATAATCAATTCTGTGAGGCCGCCTAGCCCAGCCATACTTTAACCTAGCTCAAAAAGACTCTACCAAAATGTACCAAATAACCTTCCAACATCATCCTTGATGAATCTAGCAGTTCTCGGCTCAATCAATACGATGTGTCACCCGCCTCCACTAGCCTCAAGGGAATGTCACCATGTTCATCTACAATTAAATGAGCAGTGATAAAACCAAGCTTACGAGCTTTCATCTTCAAGAGCGAGTATCTCAGATGCCGGGATTCCATGATACTACATAACAAACTTGGATAGACAACGCCTTTGTGACAGCGGCCGATTGAGCAATGCTGAACGATATTCTCGATGCATTTGCAGAGCTGACCATATACAATTTTTCTTTACCCATAAGGCTGATGCTGTAGAAGACTGTCATCAACAAATTTTCGGGATGCTCTATTACAGACTTGTTCTTCAACTATTCCATTAAGAAAAGCGCTCTTCACATTCATTTGAAATAATATGAACTTCATCAAACATGGGCACAAAAGTAGTTGCATACTTAAATTCAGCTACCGAGCAAATGTCAACAAACACCTTCAACTGAGTAGCCTTGAGCTACCAACCGTGCCTTATTTATGGTAACATCTCCATGATCATCAAATTTGTTTTCAAATATCCATTTTGTTCCTTAGGTCTAGAACGAAGCTCAAACATCCTCAAGTACAAGACATATCAATTTCAAAGAAGCCTAGTCCGGCCACTTCTACGCCTACTTGAAACAAAGCATCCTTCTCCACAAGTCCTACCATTTTCTCTGCAATCACCAGACCACAAAGTGACGATTCCTTGCAAAGTTATCCAATGACAAAGTCAACAAGTTGATTTCTTTTGCATTATGCTAGCTGGCTTATTTGAACAAAAAGTCATGCAACCACTGCACTCATCCTAATTTACTCTGACTGGGGAATGTCATAATAAATGATCTACACGTCTCACATGCTTCCAACTATTTCTCCACCACCTCACATATGCAGATCTATGACCACCAGATCCCTTTGCTGTAAACACTCCACGAGTCATATTTTGGGGCAAGAGCCCAAGAAAACTCCTTCACTACCTTGACATCAAACTTTCCTTGCCAATATCCCTAGGATGTAACACACCCAAACACATGAAAAATATTGAACATTTGGTTTTCCGCCTATATTTCACAATTTGTGCTATTTGCGCCTAATACGATTCTACATGAATGTCGCATGCAATATTTATAGCTTCAAAATTTCATAGGGATGTTCTTGAAATGTAGCAAAACTCTAGCCATCTCCCGAATAGTACAATTTTTCTCAAAGAACACCATTATGTCAAAATAAGAAGTAGTTGTTAAACTCTCATGACTAATCCCCTATCGAAGCAAAAACTCGCAGAGTTTAACTCCTTCCTGTCACCCCGATCACAACACGCTGTCCCTTTTCACCGTAATCGGATTATTAATCTTGGAAAGCATAACGATCTACTTCTCTCTAATGAATTCACCTAGGCATATTTAAACACAAATATAGATGTACTTTTCCATGGCTCTTCACTTAGACGGAATCTATAAGATCCATGCATCAACTCTGGCATTCGCGACACACACCCTTGACTTTGACCGCAACTCTGGGCAAACCTTGACCCACTTCCTTAGTGATGAGTTGTTGTATGTTCCTGAAATTTTTGTGCCCTAACTTATTGTGCAACAGATCAATATCTTCACTCTTCTCGCTAAGATAAACCTTCAAGGGAGTCCAGATGTAGCAATTATCGGTTGATCTGACTCAATCAAAGTAACATGATCTCCTTTCAAAGTTTGACTCTGAGTTAGATATGCCTGCTTTTCTATCATATGGCAAGAACATCCACTATCAACGTACCAACTAGATTTAAGATTGCTTTCAGCAGAGCAACACGACCACAATCTTCTTCTACCCAATGTGTCTTATGTCAGATTACTTGTTTTCCTTCGGCCCTATAATTTGCCAAGGAGAAATGTGTGTCCTTCTACCATAGCAGCAGCACCACACTCTGTTGTTTCTCTTTCTATATCCACCTTATGATCCAAGAGTTATCTACCATCGGCTTGCAACATTCCCATGGAGCGCATCTTCTCTCATGGTTACTGGACTGCTCATATCCAATCCATGAGTTATCTCCAGCCTCCTTTCCCCTGCCTCCACGCATTTTCAATATTCATTCAATCCTTTCTTTCAATTGGCCTGTCAGATTCTGATTCTCCTCTTCACTATCGCACAAACCCAATGCTTTTTGCTTAATAATTTGTGACGGTTTCCATTCCTTTTAACCCTGGTACCAAGGCCGATAGAAAGAAAGTTTGTGAGTTATATGCTAATATTGTAAATAAGAATGAACTATCCAAGATAGTATTAGAACTATGATTAGTTTGGTGTCTATCTGGTTTAACTTTGATTTTTTATCTAAAGTTTTTAAAATGCCTAAATGATAGTGACTGATTTCATATTCTCCTGACTGGTAGAATGATGAATGATTTAGACTTTAGATTTCAATATGAGGCTACTGCTATTTATTTCATAATTATAGGTATTATTGTGGTCCCATGGATTTGAAATCCAGGAACAAGATTCTTTTGCACTTTTTACATCATATACGCAATGCCAACTAACGAACTGAACACTCAATATTTTTATCTCTTACCTACGCCGACCAAGGCTTTGAGAATGACATGTTTCTGCGGCCAAATCTTGCACAAAAAATAATTGTTACATTTTCTACATGGTGTAAGATATCTACATCTTTTAGCCTACATGGAAGTTTTCTCTTGTTATAGTCTCATGAACTCGAGATATGTGCTAACAATTATGAGAATCTGGAGTCTAGTAATCTTGTTTTTGTTCCCAATTTGAGACTTTGATTAAAAAGTTAACATGTTTAAGAAAAATAGCAAAAAGATGATGTGAATTATGATGATGATGCACTTTGCATCCTACTGCTTTTGGTGTTCTGTAAGGAAAATCAACAGCTATTAAGTCATTTATTATATTTGTTGCCATAATTGTTGCAATAATTCATTTACTAGTTATTGAATATGATTACGCATACGTAACCTCTTCGATTATACTAATTGTAATACCATTGACTGCTCTCATGATAACAACGGTAATTATGGCGGCTGCTGTGATCTACCCATAATCGCTAAAATAATATTAATGACATTTATAGTTGGTTGTATCGGGATGCCATTTCTAAGCTTCAAGGTCACACATACAAATCCATTTAATGAATTATCTTGTTAGTTAAATTAAATAATTTAGTTAATGAGTTCGCTCACTAAGCTAACAAGCTTATGGTTTATTTAATATAGTGAATGAGTTGGCTCACTAAACTAACGAGCTTATGCTTTTGTTCTTGCTAATGTTTGTCCAAGAAGGAAGCGTCACAAGACAAAGGTATCTTTGAAAATGATACTTGTCACTACTATAAAACAGGTCACTGTAAGGAGCCTGTAGTTAGTTCAACGAAGACAGTCGAATGGCTTAACAACTACTCTACGTGCATATTTTTTTATTGATGTTTTATCAACCTCTACCCTTCGCATGTATTACTGACAAGGCTCCTCATATTTTCGTGACAGCAACCACAAAGTGTACACTCGTTATGGTTAATGACTACGGTAAAGGGAACGGGAGCGAACGCTTAAATTTCTAAAGAGTTTTCATTAGCTTAAATTTGCATACATGCTAACGGTAACGCAAATAAAGACGGTTATGATTACTACAACATTTATTGCTGACACAGAGATATGGCTATGTATATCTTATGAAATACAAGAATGAATCCTTTGAGAGATTCTAGGAATTTCAAAATGAGGTACAAAACTAATTGGGCAAAACTATAAAGATTTTTCGATCTAATAGAGGAGTAGAATATTTAAGTCATGAGTACAATACTCATCTTAGATAGTATGTTATTATTATGTCTCAACTCACTCCAGCCGGAATGCCACAACACAATTGCATGTCTGTTAAGAAACGAATTTCGCCGAGCATGATGAGCTTATTCTATCTCTCAATACTTACGGGCTTTTACCACAAGTCTCGTACTACATTAAATAAAAAGTTCAACCAAATCAAGAAAGAAAACTTATGAATTGTGGTTTGGGAAGATTTCCTCACGTAATTGCCATGTTTTATGCAAGAGACAATCTAAAGACAACCCGACCCAAATCCGATAAACTGTATTTCATTGGATACCCTAAGGAATTAGTTGGTTATTACCTCTACATCAAGAAAGAGAATACGTTTCTTGAAAAAGAATATTTGTCCAGAAGGACTACAAGTGATGATGAAGGAAATGTCATTATACCTAGTATAGAGACAACTAACACACCACATACCCTGGGATGTGCTCTGCTACAGAACTTGGCCTTTATCCATGGCCATGCCTGGAGTGAACCAACCCTGTGAGACTGACAGAGTCGCCGGTAACTGCATAACATGGCGAAGCATTTCTCTATAAAAAGTGGTACAGCCAACCTCTTATGAAGAAGCAATGAATAGCACAAATGCTGATAAATGGTTGACAACCATGAAATCTAAAATGGAATCTATGTACCAAAACAGGTTCGATTTTGCTAGATTTACCAAATCAGTTCCCTTTATTTGAGCCAGTAAATGAGTATTTACAAAGAAACTAGAACAACATGGAAATGTCAATATCTTTAAGGCAAGGATCGTAGCAAAAGTTCATGGCATTGACGATGATGAAACCTATTCATCAATGGATATGCTTAAGTCCATCCAGATAATCTTAGCCATTGTTGTATTTAGTGCTTAAAGGACCGATAATCAAGAACTACCCACATTCGACCAAACCGACCAGCATTCATTCAATAACGAATCGGGTCCGGCCCCGGCCCTACCCGTGAACCAAAAGATCCGCATCGAAGATCTAGTAATTACCGGTAAAGGGTATGTGCGACCCCACCAACCTGTTAATTATTTCTTCTTCCCTATTTCGTCAAGCCAATGATTTATATTTTATATGTTTATTTCAAAATCATTTGTCACTACCAGAAAACAGACCTATGGTCGGGCGGAATGACCTAATACCAAGGGCAAGCCGGCATGCTGTCGATGCCAAGTTGCTTTTAAAGGCCCGTTTTTTTGCCGACCTCACACCCACCGCAAAAGCGTGCTAGTTTTTTGCCTTTTTTTGCCTTTTTCTCGCTTTTCATTTTCAATGCCTTTTTAATTGGTTTGCCTTTTACAATTACTAAAATGCCTAATTATTTGCCATTACATGCCTAATTGCGACCACCCCTTTCACCGCTTTTGCTCATTGCCTTTTAACCAGTTGTCAGTATAATCACAATTCTCAGCACAATTGGCAAATCTCCACCGCTGCTCAATCAATCATTTGACTTGACTGCTTTCACCCTTTACCTATACAAAGTCATGCCTAAACTCATTTGCACCGGCCTAATTAGCTATACTGAATCTTTAACTGAAATGCCGACTTATCTGCCTAATTTGTTCTTTAATTCCATCGAATCGGCACCGAATCATCATGACGAACTGGAATCGACTGAGCTCTGGAATTATATTAGATTTGGAGCTCTGGATTTAGACCCATCGGGATTGGGAAACTGAACGCATCAAGCTCTGAATCTCTGACGGATTTGAATCATACTGGAGATCAAATCTAACTGAATTTGAATCGAATTTGTTGTTAAATTAGCTCGAATGTTGCTTCACCAGACGAAATGTTGCTTGAATTTGTATTTGGAGTTTGGAATGTTGCTTCTGGAATTGATCTAATTGGATGGATTCGAATTGGAATTGATTTGATCAGATATTGTTTTTAATTTTGATGTAATTCTGAATTTTGGAAAATCTGAGGTTTTATGGCTCCTAAAAACTTGACCAAGAATGCAAGACAAAGGAGCGAGAGGCCAGTCAGCCAAGCAGGCCTAAGGGCTGTCAACTGCCTCGCGATGCAGCCATCCACCAGGGCCCCCCGCCCAATGCAGCATACCACGTTATCGACCCTAGACCATACCACAGCATGTCAAGTCGATATCGCCAAAGACGCCGACTGCCCAAGAGTATCCGCGAGCACGCCCAATGACTCCATAGCCGCACTGCCGCCACACGCCGGCCACCCGGCAGGCGCTGACGAAGTCGGCCGAGTGACGGCGACCTTATGGGACATAGTCCCCGTACTACGTCGGGTACGTGACTGAGCAAAGCCCATGCCATCTCGCCCGGCGATGAGGATGCTGTCAAGCATGCTGGCAGCAAGTGCATTTTATTATTGAGTTTGCCCTTATTAATATTTATATTTATCATTTGGTATTCAATGAAATCTTTTTGCTTAAGTTAGCTCGTCAAGAAGTAGGGTCAAAATATTCTTTTCCTCGAAAAACGAAATAAAGAACATGGTCAAGACTGTGGCCACCATAAAGATGATAAAAAGCTACAGCGATGGTATATATGAATGCTTTTTTGCAAGTATTTAAATAAAAGTTTTGGTGATTTTCGACCAAGTAAAATTAGACCAATCTCTACTCTTGCATTTATTTCGTGACGATATGGCATTCGTGGTAAGCTGCCATGCCTTGGGGAGATTCAAATGTACAAATAGGTACAGATCTTCACGTAAGTGGGAAGAACAAATGCACAAGGACGCCAGGCAGACCATCCCGACCTCTTCTCCTGGGACCTGCCCCACCGATCTCGCCGCTCGTATAAGCATGTCGTGCACGGGGTGTTAGATTTAATTCACTGCCCATTTCCAAAGCAACCTATTGCAACCGCATGGCCTCGCCGCGGCTCCGACGGAGCCCTTCGGCTACCTCGGCGGCCTCATGGCAGGCCCATGATTTGGTGCAAGCTTCTGGGATTTTTACTATTAAATTTTACCTCATTGGCTTCCAGCTATTAACTATGTATTTCAATTGGCAAGCCAAGTGTCGAGATCGGAAGCATCTCACAATACTGCCTCGGCCCAAGAAGCGACAAAGTGCCACCGACGCAAATCGACGGTGAATTCTACAACCCGAGGCCGAATGAGACCGTTTTTGCAAGTTTAAATTTTTTATACATTAAATTTAAATTTTTATAATGCTATTTATGCTTTCATTCTTATGCTTCATGAACTTGCGTGATGAGTACGCGGTCTGTTCCATGGTAAGGTACGGGCCGGGACTGATCCATTAAAGGCCTCGGGACAAAGGCATCGGGTGGGATGCACTCTACCATGAGAAAGAATAACAATGAATTCGATTCAAACCTTTTTGAAGATAACAAAATTGTTTAAACGAACTACCCCGCCAAGTGAAACTGTTATTGTGTTTCTTTCTTTCACAAGTTCAAGCAAAGAGAGCCGATCGACGCTCTACCTGCCAAGTTCAACAAAAAGCTGCCAATGCAAGGAGCTCGTGGTTTTGGCTGTTATAGGCGCAGGCGAAACTCTGCTAATTCTAGTATGCTGTTTTAAGTACGAGCAATGACTTTGCGATTTTAATCTGGACCGGTTTTAAAATTACTGTCTGTAGTTTCTAAATCCTAAGTATACTGATTCATTGTTAAGGCTCGCATAAAAATGACCGTGTCATTTACTTCGAGAATTGGCCAAAACGATCGTTATTTCGGGAGGAGAAATCAAGCACTAATGAGACCCCAATGGCAGGGCTGGTCTCTATCAGGTCCTTGACATCGAGACCCCCACTAAAGTGTGGTCTCGATGTGTCTCGATGACGGTAGCCGAATTCCCATGTGTCTATATGGCCGCTTATACCGTACCTGTGTCTGACAGGTCTCAATGCACGGCCTTTTCACCTAAGTACGGCACTATGGCAAGCCCTTTCTATTTTAAACTCTCAACCTTGGATCCATACTAAGCATTTACCCTCTTAAATTCAAAAAGGCAAAAGCCAAAGCTCTCACATTTAATCTTCACCATCTTTAGCAGTTTCCATAGTCAGGTGTTTATTGCATACACCCTTAGTTGCAGTGTGGAAAATCCTCGGTGCCAGCACAAGGTTTTCTATTCTTAGTCGAGTAGCTGCTGGAAAATCACAAGAACGAAGTTCGGGTTCCTAGTCTGCAGACTGTGTCAAAATCCTTAGTTTGAGTCAGTCGGCTGGTTGTCTACAAGGTTTGATATTAGTTCGGTATAGTTGCTTGTGCTTTAATCAAACAATTCTTCTCAAGAGCTAGTTATAACGTGCACAGTCCCCACCATCCTCACTCTCGCCATCCCTGCTGGCCTTGAAGCCACCATATTCATTGCCTCATTCTCGACCAACTCCCAAGGGTCAAATGAAGGTTTATTGAATTAATTTATATTCATATAGTTTGTTAATTCTGCTTTATTAAATTAAAACTCAAAAAAGATAGAAACTTAACTTAAAACCTTATTCACTCCCCCCCCTCTAAGGTTATATTTAGGCTAACATTCAGATTGGGGAGAAAGGCCGAAATGGTGGAAGAGATCAAGGGCTCAAGAATCAAAATTTAACTTAATGCTTACGCGCCAGGTTATATGGAGTCGCCGCCATGATGGCCGGATTTTCGATCTCGGCCCGTCAGTAGGATTCATGCAGACTATCGGGCGGCCCATTCAAAGACACATGGCGGCCAGACGCCCCACACTCAAATTTCCCCCATTAGTCAACAGAGATTGCAACTCCGCAGTCGCAAAGACCATCTTCCCCATCCCGCCACCCAACCCCTACCTGCACTCCCCATTAGTAAGCCCCACTTCCAATACGCACTTCACCAGAAGCCCCCCCTCAAAGATTAGATGCTTATGTATGGATATTTGAATGATTTTTATGTGTACGGATATTTTATTTAGGTTTATGGATATTTTATGTTTTATGGTTTGATTTGTGTTTTAGTTTGATTTGTGTTTATGGATATATTTATATTTTGATTCAATGCTTTGTGTTTATATATCGCTTATGTCAGGTTGTTTATAGTTTGATTCAATGATTTGTTTTTATAGTTTGATTTCATGCTTATGGTTTTATTTGTGTTTATAGTTTGTATAAAAAAGCCGATGTTTTGTCATCCGATTCTCGCAAAATTGTGTCGGTCCGTGTCGATACAACAGAAAGGCATCGCCGTTGTTATCGAGGGTCGGGGGGCCGGAGGTCTGCCGGTTTCAAGAGCGGCGGTTTGGGCGTTGTCTAGTGTCGATCCTGTCGGCCTTTAAATAATAAAATAATTTTTCTTTCTTAATGTAAGTTTTAAGTACCCACTAATTATTATGTACACAATCATTAGATATTATTAAAATTATAATAAAAAATATTCTCAGAAATATTCTAGACATGATCGTGATATGTATCTAGCATAACTCGCCTATTTGTAATAAATCATATACCGCATTTATTTTATCGACGTGAATATATTTTATATTTATAATATATGTTATTACTTAACATATAACTACTTGGAATAAAATATATTTATTATAATGCTAATAATTAGATTAATATAAGGGTCAAGAAAACGGAGTATCGAGGGTTTTCAAGGCCGGTTTAGGGTCGGTAAGTCTTGACGGCGGCCGGTGTGGTGTCGGTAGGTTACCGACAATCGACCGACGCTATTTCTAATATTTAAAGTCGAACTCGGCATCAGATTAAGTTAACAAACCCAATAAAAAACTTCTCCCTCACCCTACCATCCTCCCTCTATCAACTCCGAATCCTGGGTATTTTGATATTTTTATGTTCAATTATATTCAATTATGTGCAATTATGTCCAAGTATTTATTTTTTTCATTTAATTCGTTTTTATTCCAAATCTAGGGTTTAACTACAACAATTATTTATGTTCAAATATTATGTCCAAGTATTATGTCCAATTAATTATGTCTAATTTCAATATATTTAGGAAAATGTCTGAAGATCGTTCTTGGATGTATAATCGTTATGGTTCGGATGGCTATGTGAATCCTGCATATCTACAAGGTTTAGTGAGTTTTCGTGAGGTTGCAGAAAATCATGCTTTGTCGAGAGGATTAGGTAGAATGATAAGATGTCCGCAGACGCGTTAAACGACACAAAGTGTACGACATTAATGTTGGAGACGCATTTGATGTCTAATGGCTTTGTGGAAAGATATTACATCTGGGAGTACCACGGCGAAGATTATCATGTTCCTCACAATGTTTACGATGTAGCAGAAACATCTTCTAGTGTTGGATTTGAGGGGAACCGATATATGCATATGGTTGAAGATGGTTTAAACTTACGTCATGGGGACACACAATTTGAATTTGGGGGTATACCAATGAAGAACATGACGGATTGGGGAGAAGATACAAATACAACAAATGAGAACATACTATGACTTGATGGAGGCTGTAAACCAGCCGTTGTGGGATGGTTGCACTGAATTTACAAAGTTATCAATGACAACACGCTTGGTTACCTTAAGTCTCGAATCACAAATATCACAACAATATTCAAAGGTGGATTTCTTTTAATCGTTTCGTGTCAGCCCTAACGAGGGAGAGAACATTCCAAATGATTTCTATGCGGCAAAAAAATTATTGAGTCCTTTATTCTGACTAAACAAAAATTCATGGTGTTAATAATTGTATGTTTTTACAAAGACGATGAACATTGAGGCACGTCGTTTTTGTGAGAAAGTTAAGTGCACGAGGAGAAGGAGGAACAACGTAGTTTTATTGTGGAAGAAAGGTTTTGATATATATGCTATTAGGCTCCCTCGACACCATAATGATTGTATATGTCAAGAAAGGCGCCAGACATTTATTACGGCACCATCGGATCTCGCAGACAGATGATGGTGTATTTATTTAATTTTGACGGAGCAACAGGGAAACATTTGATGCAACATATCCAGATTTTGGAGCAGAGCCGAGAAATGTTCGCATCGGTTTGTGTACAGATGGTTTTGCACCTTTTGGCAAGTTTGGACGCCAATATTCCTGTTGGCCAGTTATTATCTGTGTGTACAATTTACCACCGGATCAAGGCATTTGGCGAGCTCATATCCGTTCTTATCCCCGATTATACCCGACCTAAAATCCAAAAAGAGAGATATAGATATTTTCTTCGACCCTGGTTGATGAGCAAAGGAGTTGTGGCATATTTGTTCTTGGCCCTTTGATGTGGATGATTAGTAATTTTTCTCGCATACGACATGTTATCTCGTTGGAGCACCCATGGTATTAACTTCGTCTCAGATTGTATGCGCAAGATAATAAAGCTTTTCGACTCACGGTAGTGGCCGGAAATTTTCATGGCTCGATTGTACCGCCCTTTTCTTTCCCCGGCCGGTCATCCGCTTAGATGCAAAGAAGTGCTTGTCAAGGGACAACCCATCAGTCAGGCAACGATAATGATTTCATCGACCCGAGGTATATAATCTCGCATCTTTATCGGGATCCCGACTTGTTCGGGGCAGGCGTACACGCGGAACAATAACCGCAGTGGTATAATGTTGCGGCACAACTGCAAGAGGAGTATATTATGGGATTTGAGTTATTGGTCTACAAACAAGATCAGACACAACATCGACTTCATGTACGCAGTAGTAAGAACAAGGCGGTAACGATACACACCTGTAGCCGATTCCAGAAAACGAAATATAATGAACCCGGCAAGATTGACCTTTAAAATCCTCATTTGCTCACGCACCCCAATTGCATATGTAATGAGATTCGTGGGAAGAAAGAGAAACCAAAGGTTTTGTATACACTAACCACAACACAACGTAAAGAGTTTAGGAGTCGTTAAGACGCTCAAATTACCGAATACGCTCAAACATTCCCAGACAGAAACCGAATGCGAACTTCAAGGACCGAAAAAGTCTATGTGCATATTATTGTGCGTAAATTACTTCAGAGGACTTCGTCATGTATCAGCTCGATCGATATCGAAACCGTAATGGGGAGCGCGTTTTCAAGCGACATTTCATCAATAATAACTCTTATCTGGGACGCTGTGGAGTGAGTTCCCTCGCACGCATTATTGTTGAGATAATTTTGCAAGATGGAGAGACAATATTTCCACCAAAGATTCTTTTGATGTGACGAGCACCTACCAATACATTTTCCTTATGAAGCGCTTTAACGGAGGTCCCGCAAGATGACGGATGTACCCGGGTTGAAGTCGCGAGTATTTGACTTTATTAATATATGTTGATTGTCGGGTTTATCTAGTGTACTATTTAACTAACTCACATGTTTGCATTCTCGGGGGATTGAAGAAAATGGTAAGACAAAGGCACGTGTTGAAGGTCAATACGCGAGGCGATTTTAGTCAAAAGAGGTTTCAAACTGCTCACAATGTACTTCGAGGAAGCGAGCTGAACCGACTTTAAATCGCCCCGAGTAACGATGTACCAAATGAACCGTAAGACGCATCT
Organism: Lithospermum erythrorhizon; assembly: GCA_019722365.1. NCBI lineage: Eukaryota > Viridiplantae > Streptophyta > Magnoliopsida > Boraginales > Boraginaceae > Lithospermum > Lithospermum erythrorhizon. Next base: position 68,915 of record JADFUC010002299.1, read on the forward strand.
ATTTTTACCGTTTCTCTCGCTACCCGCATCGAGACACGCTTGAAGTGAAACATCGATATTTATGACCACAACAATACACGACAAGAACGTATATTTGTGCAACACACCAAGATAGAATACATTCAAGAAGTGTATATTTAATGTTCAATAAAAATGAATTTGTATATTATTATAATAGTTAACTAAACAAATAACTTATATCCTGTGATGTACCATGATTTGATTGAAGAGTTACAAATTTCATTTCGACGGAGGAACAAATAAATCACGCTGGCTTAATTTCTCGCAAATGGTTTCACAACCATATATCGAATAATGCAGACGCTTGCACATCTCAGACACCTCATAAGTGGTCCGACTAACAAATTAAACGGTACAAGGCTATTACGCCAATGGGTACTACCTTTGACATTAAAGTGCGCGATCGCATCGTGCGAGCACTTGCCAATGGGAGCGCTGCTAAAGGTTCCTCGCTACGACGCATTTACACCACGTTGATTATTAAGGTCATAGAAGAGATTTGGGAATCGTCGTACGACTACTTACGTGATGTTGTACCTTCAAGTGTTATCGGCTCGACACAAGTGCGCTGACGCAAATACATCCGAGGAACGGAATGGTTCAAATCAAACACAAGAGGAGAGCCTCTAAGCGACGACTCCATTTATCCTAGCATTACAGAACAACAAGTATACTATCTTAGACCTTAATGCTAGCTGCAGTTGATCGGACTCATATGCAAAATGTCACGTGTCGCCTTTTAACATCAAGATATCTTTCAAGAGAGCAACAACCGTTGCTCGTTTTAGATCCATCGAACGCATCGCCGACATCGCTGCTATAAGCGGATATTCCACTTGTTACTGAAGATGATTCCGACACGAAGATAGCGACAGCCACAATACGCTGCCGGACTACCCGGATAAAATTAATTAAATAAAGTGTCGGTATAAAATAAATTAAAAATTAAATTAAATGTAATATGGTGTCGGTATTAAAATAAATGAAAAAGAAATTAAAATGTTTGATGGTGTCGGTCGGGTGTCGGGTAGCCGAACCCAAACGGGCTTGGTAATATCTCTATGTAGCTCCTGCTGCGGTCGGTATGAAACGTAGTGTCGATAGGCTGCCGGAACATATACCGAATAATTCTAATCGGCATCTAAACCCCTTATGGCGTCGGTAAGGTGTCGGTTTCGGTGACCTTTGTTCGTTTAGTAGCGCCAGATAAGAGGGGTTTTTAATTTTAGGGTTTCAATTGTATCGATATGTATTTTGGGGGTTTTAATTTTCGGATTTTAATTAGGGATTTGATTTTTGGATGTTTTGAATTTCAGGTTTCACTTTGGGTTTTTATTTTCGGTCTGACGGGTGCCCGATACTACGGGTTCTGTCTGTTCAATATCTGAGATATAAATAGAGCATCATTAATCGATGGGGCGTCATTAATTCGCCATCTTCAACTTGTTAACGGCTCAATTGGCCCGTCAAATACTTAATCTCCTCATGATAATGGATAAACCTATCAACCTTTCATTCTACAACGAAGATAAGCGAGAGATGTATCTGCTTCTTTAACCATAAGTTTTTGTTTAATAATTTAGGATGGGAGCCGATTCTTTAACTTGGTACTAAGGTTGATAGAAAGAAAGTTTGTGAGTTATATGCTAATATTGTAAATAAGAATGAACTATCCAAGATAGTATTAGAACTATGGTTAGTTTCCTGTGGTTATGTGGTTTATCTTTTGATTTGTTATATCAAGTTTTAAAATTCTTAAGGATAAGTGATTTATTTCATATGCTTCTTATCGCAGAAATGATAATCGATGAGTTTAGATTTCAATATGAGGCTACTGCTATGTTATTGTCTTCTCAAAGATAGATATCGAATAATTATAGGTTTTATTGTCGCCCCATGAATTTGAAAGTTAGGACAAGATTCTTTTCACTTTTTACATCATAATCGCGATGCCAACTAACGGAACTAACGCAATAGCGAACATCGATATGTATCTCCTTACCAAGTTGACCTAAGGTTTTGGAGGATGACGTGTTCCATGGCCTAAGTTGGTAATAAAACAATTGTTAGATTTTGTACATGGTGTAAGATATCTACATCTTTTAGCCCATATGGAACTTTTCTCTTCTTATCCTGAAATATATGTGCTAACAATTATGAGAATTTGGAGCCTAGTAATCTTGTTTTTGTTGTCACTTCAGAGACTTTTTTCAGGTTAACGTATGATGTTTAAGAAAAATAGCAAGAGGATGATGTGAATTCTGATGATGATGCACCTCGTGATCCTACTATTTTGGTATCTGTGTTGGAAATAAAAAATTATTGGTTTCATTTATTATAAATCACTACTAGAAAGCCGGGCAAAAAGCAGGTCGATCCTCGGCCTCCAAACCGCTTCTATTTGTCAATCGAGACGAGAAACACCCAACGCCTTTTTACGCATCTCTAAATCGCTACCCGCCTTTCATTCGACTAAAACCAAGCCCGCATATTTGCGAGCTTCAATCGACTCAACCCGCTTCAAATGAACCGACTCCAACCCGCTCCACATATCCCGACTCAAACCCATTCCACATACCCGACTCAAACCCGTCTCCATCATATCCCCGACTCAAACCTCGCTCCATACAATCCAGTCAACCGCTTCCATATTCCCCCCGATTTCCAAATATAGAACCACTACCCACCTAACTATCTCTATAAATACAATCCCATCTCAAATCTCGACTCCAATTCATTTGAAGACCGATGCAAAATTCAAACTCCCGTCTCCAGCCCGTCTCCATCCCGACACCCCTTCTGCATTTTTTTTAAAAAAAAAAACAGCCCGGTTGCTGCAATAACATGCAGCAACAGGGCTGCAACACCACAAAAACCCATCCAAATCATAAAAACAAATATCAAAAGATTCAATTCATCCAACTCATACAAACAAATATAAAAACATCAAAGATTCAAACATAAAAATATAACACCATGTGAACAAATACATATTAAACATCATATTCATATAGCAAAGATCAAAACATTAATTCGTATAAACATCAAATTTTATTAAACATTTTATTCATATAAACATCAAACATTAATTTATATAAACCATCAAACATTCAACCTAAAATAAAAATAAACCAATACTTATTTGAAACTCAGAAAAGTATTTCCTACAACAAAAGTAACAAATATAAATTAAAAAATATATTCACAAATATAAATTACATACAAAATAAAAAAGTGAATAAAGTATTAATAATCAATTCCTTTAAAGTCATCTACAAAATAAATCAAATTTTTAATGCTAGACATTAAAATTATGGAAATAAAATTAATAACATAAAAAAAGATGATATTATGTTGTGGGTTTGGAAACAAATGGTTGGAATGATGATAATGCGAGATATATAGGAAAACGAGACTGGAATCCTGTCTCCATCCCGCCTTTCATCCCGACGGTGATTCGAAGTAGCTTTTTGAATTTCCTCAATTTTTGTAGGATGGAAATATGAAGTCAAAACCGCCCATCCCGTCTCCATTTTTCATACCCCGTCTCCATCCCGTCTCCATTCTGGAAAAAAGAGTGCATACATTTATTTCAAGCCTGCCTATCCCGCTCTATCCCGACTCTATAGCCGATTCAGTAAAAAAGATAAGCTATAAAACCAAACTCCTCGCTATAAACACACATGTAAGAAGCAATAAATACAAATCACGCTTTTGAACACACATCAAGAAGCAATAAATACAAAATACACCACTACACTCATTGTGCATTTCAATATGAAGTTTAATACAAAGTCAAGAAATTACTATATGAAAAACTTGTAACTTAAAAATATTTTATTATTAATCGCCTTCCTCCCGAGGAGTTGCCTCCCTATCATCGCCACGAACTGCTCGATAGTTCCGACTCGCAATCCGAACCATCTCCATGATCGGCTACCACATCGTTTCTTCCTTCAACAACAACAAAAACGCCTCGGTTCAACAACGGCAACGCCATTGATTAGGTCATCAGAACAGCGAGTGGTGTCATGTTCTTCTTTGGAAGATATCTTCGTGATCCAAAATGAGACATCCACATTTTGCATATGAGTCCAATCGACTCGACTTCTCGCGTTCGATCTCATTGCGACACACCATTGCCTATGATCTCCACCGTGTGATACATAACGGAGATAGTATACTTGTTGTGCCTGGGATGCTAGGATAAACGGGTCGTCTTTTAGAACCTTGCTTTTTGTTTTTGATTTGAACTGTCTCCATTCTTCTCGGATGCACTGCATCCACTTGCTTCGTAATGCAAACCAAAAACATTTGAAGAGGGAAGAGCCTGAACTCAAGCCGCACAACAACCCAAATCTCCTCTAAGACACCATTATAGTAGTCAACATGATCATCATCTGCAAGACGAACCCGACACAAACACCGCTATCGTAGTACTTTTTATTACCATTACCCCGCTCGATATCAAAAGAAGTGTTGATGTAGTAAATCTTTATACCTTTTTGATTGCAGGACCTAATGAAAGAGTTCTCAGGTGTCCGTGTGTGTCCATATTATTCCGTACATACTTTTGAAACCATTCGGCGAAATTATTGGTCACGTCGCGATTTCTCTGTACGTCTGTCGCATCGGGATTCAACTCATCAAGCCAATCATGGTAGGTCCTAAAACAAAAGGTTTTACGTTTAGTTAAGTATTATATCACGTAAGATTTGATTAATTGAAATGCTAAATATACACTTACTGAAGAGTTTCATGTACTTCAGCGTAGACAGATAGAATATACACACGAAGCGCTACCAGATAGTTCTTCCATCCAATATCTATGCTTCACTACAACGCAAGCACGCCCCGGTAACGTAAAACAATGGCAAACGAGTTGGGTCATCCATCCGTCAGGTACATCGTGCTCCTTGGTCGATTTGTTGATTCAATCCCTTCCCTCAAGTACATCGAACAAAAAGCTGTTCTCTTCGACCAAATACGACTGCATATTGACCCTTCAATACGTGCCTTTTGCCTTACTCACTTCTTCAATGCCCCTAAATATCTACAAACACTTGTAAGGTTAGTTAGATGAGTAAATTTGAAAATAGTTTGAAAATACAATAAAGTGACAAACTCACTCCACTGAAGGGTACATCCATCTATACCGCACGGACCTCTATTTAAAGCTTCATATGGCAAATGTATCGGGTAGGTGTTCCATTACACTCAAAAAAACGTAAGGTGGGAATATCTTCCATCTTATAAATTATCTCAACAATATTACGCCTAAGGTACTCCACAGGTTCCACATTTAGAGTTACTGCTGACATATCGCGAAAGAAATAACACCACTTCAGGATTGTTTCCCACATGGATCACAGAACAATCGTTGCACAATAAACGGAGCGCTATAGGAAATAATCGTTGGACAATAATATGAACATCATGACTTTTTCATCGGGTAATTGTAGACGGGACAACCATTTCCTCAAATCTTTCTGTTGCACGGGGTTCAAAGTATAAGTCGCTTTTGGTTTATGTTTCCTCCCACGTATTTCCCGCATATGCAACTCTGGTCTCGAACAATGAATCTCAATGTCAAGCCTCGACCGTTCATTATCTTTCGTCTTCCCGGGAACATCCATTACAGTATGTAATAAATTTTCACCATTGTTCTTCTCCGTGTGCATGAAGTCGATGTTGTGTCTGAGTTTTTGTGCCGGCCAATAACTCAACTCCCAAAATATACTTTTCTTACACCAGTTATGATGAACATTATACCCCGCGATCTATGGTCTCGAATATTGACTCATCAAGACATCGTGATCCAACTCACACACATCTCCAAATATATCAACTCCATCAAGTCGTCTTTCCGGGTGCAAGTGCGTATAAGTGTGTCCTTTGACAAAGGCATTTTTTGCATTCTAAAAGGATGTCCCAATCGCAAGCAGTGACTGCGGGCAATCGAACCAACAATGTTTTCGACCTTCTTAGTCGAATGCTCCAAAGATTTTCCATGCCAATACGGGCAAGCTAACCTCCGTGTGTGCTCCAAACCGTATAACATTCCATACTAGAAAATCGCTAATCTGCCCACATCAAAGCAACCTCATGTTGAAATTTTTGTTCGCTCATGCATCGGTCTCAATACCGTATTCCATAACTCCTTCAACTCATCAATCAAAGGTCGGAAGAAACATCAATATCTCGCCGGGATTTTTGGCCCCGTATAATTAGAGATAAAGAATATATACGGGCGCCTTCATACACAATCCTCGTGGTAAATTATATACACGTATGATCACCGGCCAAGAAGAATATTGACTTCAAACTTGCCAAACGGACTAAACCATCGTGAACAAAAACCATGCGAACATTTCTACTCCGTTAAAAATGCTAGATATGTCGCATCAAGGTAGCTTTCACGCTAAAGACCATCGCCAAGAAGAAATATCCTATCCGGACTCTCACTAGTTGGACCGATGGTGCTATGTCATATCCCGAAGTTATTTTCCTCGACATATAACCGTTGAAGACGCTGACTCAAGGTAAGTATAATTAAACCTTTTCGCGCACGCGCTTACGTTGTCTCCATCCTTCTGTCGTATCTACTCTCCCTCATTGCCACGGGACGAGTCCAACATTTCGGTCTCTTTGTAAAACAACATGCAATTATTGACACAAGCATGTATTTTCTGTTTGGGCAAAACAGACTCAACAATCTTTTGCCTCACAAAATCATCTCGTATGTTCCTCGCTATTATTCGGCGCATAACGCTGGATTTATGGAAACCACCGAATTCCCGACATTCAAGGACTTAGACTTCAAAGAAGGCGTAGTAATGGATAACTTTGTAAATTCGGTGCAACCATCCCATAACGGCTGGTTTACAGCCTTCAACAAGTCGTAGTATGCTTTTGCTTCAATTTGGTTGTTCTCCAATCCCGTGAGGCAGACCATCCCCAAATTCAAACGTCGTCTCACCCCAAGACGTAGTTCAAACCATCTTCAACCATATGCATATAATTCTTCAAACCGATTAGCGTTTATTTTGTAACCCTTCATCATAAACAACATTCTCAGAGAATAAATCTCACCATGATAGACCCACGTGGAATATCCCTCAACAAACCATTACTAATCAAATGTAACTCAACTTCACTTATCCAACAAATTTCTATTTTGACACCTCCGACACGGACATCTTTATCATGACAATATCATTACAAAGAATGATTTTTAGCAACATCCATAAATTCCAATACACCACTCATATATTCATATCGCCAAACCTTTTATTATCTACCCGATAATGATTAATACATCCAAGAACGATTCGAGCTATCAGAATTCAAATGTATCAAATTCAAATTGGTTTACTAAATATTAAAACAATTAGTGGAATGACATACTCAACCCTACTTAACTTAGGTTATAATTAGTGATTGATAATATCACTAACAATTGGGCGAAATTCAATTTAAATTGCGGATGATAGTATTTTTGACGGGTGGTTTTTATGAGGATCGTTTTTTTTGGTCGAGGGCGTTGATAGTGTTTTTGTGGACGATAGTGCTTAATCTGTTTAGTTTAAAGTTATTGCAAAGCAATTAGTGACGGATGGAGATGGGATTGAGTCGGGTATTTAAATAAGGTTTAAATATTATACTAATACAAGAGGAAAGACGGATTTAAGTCGGGTATTTAAATAATGTTTAAATATTAAACTAATACCTACATGACGGATTGAAGTCGTGGGTATAAGATGGAGATGGGCCTGCCTCTCCATCCCCGTCTCTTAAATGGAGACAGTATGGAGACGTTAAAAATGGAGATAGATATAATGGAACGCCTCCATCCCGTCTCATTTTATTCAATATTTAATGGTTTTTACAATTTCTGATTCACGATTGTTAGTGGAGATATTATATTTGAAAATAATATTAGTGGAAATATGATATTTCTAAATAATATTGAATTAGTGGATATGTATACATTCAATCGATATGTTACGCCCCACATATCACATGTAAAGTATGAAGTTGCAACCTCTCTCATCTGTATTAACGCCAGAATTCGGTCATTAGCGAAGAACAAAATCTTATAATGTACATCATACTTGCATGTAATGTAATCAATATAGTATATGTGATTATGATTGTGTTATAACATAATATACGCCAATATATAACATGTTATTAGTTATGATTGATTTAAAATATATAATATACTTCATATAGAATAAATTAATGATTTTTGTTGCAACAAATACAAGTACCGCATTGAACGTGGGTTAGTACTTTAAGAATGTGAAAGTGAACTTTTTAAATATATCGCCTCCAAACCGCTCCATCCCTGCCTCCATTTCTTCCACCTCGTCTCCATTCCCGTCTCAAACCGGGTAATTTTTTCATAACCCGCCTTCCATCCTGCCTCCATTATCGCCTCCATAGGGTAATTTTTTCATACACCGATCTATTACACCGCCTCCGCCGAACCCGCAGAAACCGATGACAAATGACGCCCAACATGCAAACGCACACCAAACATAACCAAAACCCGACGCAAATATCTAAACATAACTAATAAACCAACAAACACAACAAATAATTCAATAATAAAATATAACACAATACAAAAGTACATAACACACATTCAATAATAAAGTACATAACACAAATAATTCAAATGTACATAACACAATCTAAACAATGTATCAATCTAATCCACCCATATCATCTTCGGGGTCGCTCATCTTCGAAGTTTGGGACGGGGAAATCGGTGCGGGCATGTCTAGAGTCTCGAACCGATGCTCCCGCTGGCGAGATAACTGAAAGGGAGCTGTATCCCCTCCATACGGGGCTAACAATCCAGCCGGCCGAGCTACCATGCTGCATATCGACCGGCGGCACGCCGGCACTGGTCCATCGAAGTGGTCGCCTGCTAGGTTAACCATGACATAAAAGTAGCCGCCTCTAGCCAAATCGCCTCAACATTTTCTTACCTTGAGCTTCAACTCCTCCTTGTCCAAATTTTTACATTTTCCAACTCCCTCGGCAAGTGGTCGGTTTTCTCCTCTTCCCGTCTCTTCCTTCTTGCCTCCCTCGCACAACCGCCTCAGCCTCGAACCCAACACCACCGCTGAGGCGGTGGTGGCTGTAGTCAGATCATCTACCGCTGAACCTCAGAAAGCAACGAAGCTCTCACCACACAGAGCACCCTACCTTCGCCATCCACCTCGGACGGCGGCTCCGTGGGAGTTACTACAAGTCCTTCACCGCTGGAAACTTGCACGGATCATTATCCTCCCCTCAGCTCGTGGAAGCTCTGCTTGTACTGTTCTTGTATTTTGAACACATTCATAATAAGGGCTCGATATTTATAAACTAAACAATTCAAACAAACAAACTATAACAAACTATAACAACTATATAAACTATAATAAACTATAACAACTATAACAAACAAACTATAACAACTATTCACAACAAGTATAACAACTATATAAACCATAACAACTATAACAAACTATAATAAACTATATAAACTATAACAACTATAACAACTATTCACAAACTATAATAAACTATAACAACTATATAAACTATATAAACTATAACAACTATTCACAAACTATAATAAACTATAACAACTATAACAACTATTCACAACTATAACAACTATCTTCACAACAACTATTCACAACAACTATTCACAACAACAACTATTTTGTAATCCATAAACAACAACTATTCACAACAACTATTTATAAACAACTATTCACAACAACTATTCACAACTATTCACAACAACTAATCCATAAACAAAAAACATATAAAATGAACAAACTAATATACTTACAAATGCCATGTCCCACTGGTCAGAACTGCCTGTCTCCTCGAGGGTATCCTTGTCCTTCTTCTTGTTCATCTTCATCAGAAGATACCACAACCCTCTTCAGCCTTTCTTCTCCTGAAACACAAATAAGGATAACTTTAATTAGGAATTCAACACAAATATTTGAATTAAATAAAACAAAAATAAAAAACAAGTATTTCTTTCTTACCTCCTCAACCAACCGGTCGACCAGTGACTTGCTCCCGAACGGATGCTGGGCCATCTGGCCACCCCCCCGAGCCACGTGCCGAGCCCCCGACCGCCTGCCTTCGCGATCCCCACCGCCGTCACACAGACGTCCAATGGCGGAGATACTGCTCCCAATCGGACGCCGAGGTACACCAGGCTGGCTTCGGCTGCTGCATAATCAGCTCCGGCTCCCCATCCGGTACCCTCGCCAGAGTCTTCCTCTTCATGGACGCTAAGTCTCTCCACTTTCTGCGCCTCGCCGATCGTTGAGCTCCGCTTCATACGTCCCATTCTTTATCGTATATCTCTCCTAAAAAAACAAATAAACAAAATCTAATTAGACTACTATTTACTAAAATGTTTTAAACAACTTCTAATTTTTGCAAATAATTACGTGACGATTCTGATGTCGCCCCTAATTCTCGACGATTTGCATGGTGGCCGAATCTCATCGACCCCGCATCATCTCTGCTCGAAGAACCGCTTTCACATCGAGTCAGCCGCACGGGCTTCAATAGCCTAAAGTAAAACGTAAAAGTTAGAAAACATAAATAAAAAAATATAACTATTTCAATTAATTTAGACAATATTGGGTGGATCTCTACTTAATTGTAGCGGATCTCTAACCCGAATCCGCCTCATTGGGGACCATATCGGCTGACGGTCATCTTCCTCGCACAACAGCGCCTGGGCGCCTTTTAGTCGGGTCATCCCAATCCGATCCTCGCCGCCTCATCATCATCCCCATCAACATCCTCGGTATTCGGCAGCCTGCACCGGCCCCCGGTGAGTCCCCGGAAACGGTAAGAAGCAGACCCTCAGAGGTCGATTCTCGAACCCGACGTCATGGCTTTTGCTCCGGCGGGATGAACCGCCGCCGCCGCCGCGTGTAACAAATTGATGTTGCATCGGGGGGGTGAGCTAACTCGCCATACGGTGGACGGTGAGTCATCCGGCTCGGCTATACGAATAATCGGAAGTCCTCGGCCTGAGGTCGGCTTCCATCATTCTCACAAGCCTCTTCCTTTCTTATTATTACCACCACATACCATTCATTAATCAAATTAAATATTAGAAATATTTTAACTATTCAAACTATTCAATAAATAATACTAATAACTATTCACAACTAACAACTATTCACAATATATATAAACTATTCACAACTAACAATTCATGTTTATTCATAAATACCACTAACAACTATTCACAACATATATAAACTATTCACAACAATTCAACTATTTAACTATTCAACTATTCAACAATTCAACTATTCAATTAATCAACCATTCAACATATGAAATTAACTATTTAACTTTAACTAATAAAATTAACTATTTAACTATACTAATGAAATTAACTTTAACTAATTAACTATACAAATGAAATTAACTAATGAAATTAACTAATCAACTATACAAATGAAATTAACTAATGAAATTAACTTTAACTAATTAACTATACTAATGAAATTAACTATACAAATTAACTATACAAATTAACTTTAACTAATGAAATTAACTATTTAACATATGAAATTAACTATACAATTAATGAAATTAACTTTACAAATTATTTAACATATGAAATTAACTTTACAAATTAACTTTAACTATACTATTTAACATATGAATTTAACTATGAAATTATTCAATTAAACTATACAAATTAACTTAAACTAATCAAATTAACTATTTAAGTAATGAAATTAACTATTTAACAAATTAATTAACTTTAACTAATGTAATGTAGGAATCTAATCCCATCAGGCGGTTTGCTGGACGCCTAGTCAGCTGGGCTGATCATCGGGGCGGTAGCGGTCGCTGGTTGGCCGCTGGTCGATTTCGGGTAAAAGGCGCGGGCGGCAGACGATTTCGGTATGGGTCGGGCTGTCGGGTCGAGATTTGGCGGCGGCTGGGGCAAACGCGGTTCGCTCGCTACGAGGCGGTAATTAATAATCATATGGGGTCAGTTTTAATTAAATAACTAATTTTAAAAATGAGACGGAAGACACGGGGATAGTTTATATATATATATATATCCATATATTTAAAAACCCGTATCCATAATTGTAATTATTTTTTATCAATTAAGATATTAAAATGCTTCACGCTAAACCGTATCTAAAATTCAAGCATAATAAATCATCGAGACGGTATTGAGCTCCAGCCATATTTTTATTTTTATATTTTGATTTTTCTTTTTAATTTTTTTTTTCATCCCGACTCTCTACACGGTCTCCAAAACCGAATTATATATAAAGCCCACTAGGACTATTCGCTAAGTAAAGCTCCGCCCAACCCGACTCCAAATTTGAGTCGGTATTCATTTCTTTTGCCCAAGATTCTAAAGTAGTGAATGTCATGATAATTATTATAACCATTCGTTTACTAGTTTAGTGAATGAGATCATGTAGACAGAACATTCGATTATAGTAATTGTAATTACTATTCGGGTTCTCACGATAATACTATTATGGTGGGTTGCAAGATCTTACCCATAATCGTTGTAATAATATTAATGGTCTATTTATATTATTAGATCTGAGTTCACTATCTAAACCTAGCGTCACAATATTCAATGACGATGAATTATATTTCATATGAAATTAAACTACGCTGCTAATTGGCAGCTTGATCAGAATCACGAGATTCCTAATTGAACATTCACATAAGGAGTGTGAAACAATTATTGGATAAGCCTGAATGAATTAACTTGTTCGTTCAATTAAATATAGTTAATGAAGTCGGGTTCCACTGCCTAATGAGCTAGGGTTTATTTAATACTGGCCATCGGCGCATTACCCACTGGTATCGAATTGCTATGTGTCATCAATCCTTTGTATACTGACATGTGTGATCTCATTATGAAATATATAATAAAAAAAAGTGAAAAAAGAAAATTGATAAACACAGTAATCAATAACAATTGTATTATTTATGTACAAATACTAAATCTAAAATATCAATAGACATCACAATATGCATATTGATTAAAATATAGGTATTAGTTCCATCACTTATGTACAAAATCACGGCTAAATCACGACTATTAGTTCCATCACTTATGTACAAAATCACGGCTATTAGTTCCATTACTTATGTACAAAATCACCTAGTCCAACACTCTTCTTGCATCGTCCACTTGGAATATGTTTTATATCAGCTTTTCGTGCATCTATGTATTTACGAACTTCACGATGTCCACGTATTTTGAAAAACTGTAAAAACAAAATTAAATCAACATGTATCATCTCAATATATTATTGTTATTATGGAAATGCATATTTCACCATAAGTCAAAACAATTTTATTACCGTGATTCCACTCCTTTTTCATGTTTTGCCTGGGTGATCGTCGCTGCTTGTTAATTTTTCTGTCATTTGGTATTCTCTCCTGGTTGAATAAATTTTAAAAACTCTAGTAATTTGGTCATTGATAATGGTATACAATAATTACTGGTATTGATAAATGATCAGGATAGAATACCTCTATGAGATCCCATCCCCAAGAAGCAGCCTAATTTTATCACCGTTATCATATAACGAAGCTCCTCGAGATATTAGTCATTTCAAGCGATTAATAATGCATTTTTTTGAAATAGAATGTAGGAAAATTAGCTTTCATCTTTTATTCCTTCAAAATGCTGTGAATCAATTTGAAAAATCTCCGCCATTGATCACACAAAGACATTTCCAACCCGACTAATAACACTACTACGATTTGGCTAATCGCTAAAAAACGTCATTAAATGTCAGATAGGTTCATGACGCTTCTATGGCGAAATCAAAATGCAACATGGAGTCGCACAAAAAAATCGAACGCCGCAAATGTCATACACAAACAAGTGATGATTTGTGACGCTTAGAACGCCACCATCAACGGAATAACCCTGCAATTTCGACCTAATAAACCGTCCCAAAACGCCACACAAATTAAGCACACTTAATTAAGAAAAATGTACTTAATATTAAGATAATTAAATTATTCCATACGTGGGAAAATCGCCACATAATAAAAAACACACTTAATTACATATAAAATGTACTTAAGATTAATATAACTAGATTTTGAAAGATGCTGGGCACTAACGCTGACTAATAAATATTAAATAAATTATTAAATTGATATATTAATAATAATGTATACGCCGTATCAACGCCACAAATTTTATAGTAATTAATTAATTTACAAAATATAATAATATTAACCGCCTTAAACGTCACACAATTAATATTAGACAATTAAATCGACAGCACACAATATGCACGCCATAGACGCCATAATAATGTCACACACTTAATATTAATTAATTAATTTATAAAATATAATAATATTACACTCGCCATAATAACGTCACACCAATAATATAAAATAAATAATTAAATAGATATAATAATAATATAATTTAATATTAAATAATTAATTTATTAAATATAAGAATATGCCGCACGCCATATAAACGCCACAATCATATAATGTAATAAAAAAATAAATGATAGCTTTCATAATAAAGAATATTGTAAAAATAAAACAATAAACAAAATATCAATTTTTAGTAATATTTAAATATCGTATATATATATGAAACAACAAAAATGAATAAAATATAAAAATTATTTAAACATTGAATATGTAATATTCATAATAAAGAATATTAATTATTTTGATTAAATATAAACAACTATTTAAACACTTATTTTCATACTAGAACCAAATAATAAACAAGTTAATATATAAATAAAACAAGTTAAGAAAATATAATATACCTCAAATCAAAATTGAATTTGTTACAAAAAAGACAAGTTAGTATATAACATTATAATAAAAACTATGAAATCAATATTAACTTAATAACTAAATCACAATAAAAGAAAAATGAAGAAAACTTAAAATTACCGTACCGCCAAAAAGAACATTTAAGATGAATAAAATGGATTTGTTATGTTATATTTATGTGAGGAGATGGATAGATATTATCAGATATTTTGAATTTTGAATTTCCCGCTTATCGCAAAAACGCCGCAAAACCCGCCATACTATAAAGCCTTTTCCGCTTTAGTCAAAAATTCTTTTGTCCCCAATAAACCCAACATCGCCTACAATAAATGTCATACAAAAATTACGATATTTACGAAAATAGTATAACGTCACGTAAATGTCGCATAATATCTTTATATTAATAAATTAAACTCTATAACGCCATGTATCGTTTATTCAAGCCTCACCTGGGGCAAGAACATCCAAGTGTTCGGTTGCTAGTGTTCAATAATCGCTCTCAAGCAATGCTCGCTAGCGCCTGATCAGATAAATAAGAATCGATAATAAATAGATTGTACTAAATCATATCAATAACATTTCTTTGCGTAACCGCTATTCTCTTTGTCTTCAGACTTTATGAAATTTTGTCGTTATAACGCCATACAATTTAATATTAAATATTTAATTTATAAAATATAATAATATCCAACACGCCATAAAAAACGCCATACTTATTAATATTAAATAAATAATTAATAATAATGTCAACGCCATAATAACGCTTCACACACTTAATATTAAATATTTAATTTATAAAATATAATAATATCCAACACGCCATAAAAAACGCCATACTATTAATATTAAATAATTAATAAATAATGTCAACGCCATAATAACGTCACACATAATATTAATTAATTAATTTATAAAATATAATAATATTATTAGCTATGTCATAAAATGTCACACACAATTAATATTAAATAAATAATTAAATCGATATAATAATAATATCAACGCCTATAATAACGCCACACACTTAATATTAAATAATTAATTTATAAAATATAATAATATCCAACACGCCATAAAAACGCCACACTATTATTATTAAATAAATAATTAATAATAATATCAACGCCTATAATAACGTCACACACTTAATATTAATGAATTAATTTATAAATAATATAATAATATTAGCCATGCCATAAAAATAATTAATACAATAAATAATTAAATCGATATAATAATAATAATATCTAATTTACAATAACGTCATACACTTATTAAATATTTAATTTATAAAATATAATAATATCCAACACGACATAAAAACGCTATACTATTAATATTAAATAAATAATTAATAATAATGTCAACGCCATAATAACGCCACACACATAATATTAATTAATTAATTTATAAATATAATAATATTAGCCATGCCATAAAAATGTCAAAATAATTAATATTAAATAATTAAATCGATATAATAATAATAATATCAACGCCATAATAACGCCACACACTTAATATTAAATAATTAATTTAGAAATATAATAATATCCAACACGCCATAAAAACGCTACACTATTAATATTAAATAATTAATAATAATATCAACGCCATAATAACGCCACACACTTAATATTAATGAATTAATTTATAAAATATAATAATATTACCATGCCATAAAAATGTCACACAATTAATATTAAATAAATAATTAAATCAACATATAATAATAATATCGACGTTACAATAACGCCATACACTTAATATTAAATATTTAATTTATAAAATATAATAATATCCAACACTTATAAAACGCCATACTATTAATATTAAGAATAATTAATAATAATGTCAACGCCATAATAACGCCACACACATATTAATTAATTAATTTATAAAATATAATGCCAATATTAGCTATGCCATAATGTCACACAATTAATATTAAATAAATACCTAAATCGATATAATAATATCAACGTCATAATAACGTCACACAATTTAATATTAAATAATTAATTTATAAAATATAATAATATCCAACACTTACAAAAAACGCTTTCATACATCATTAATATTAAATAAATAATTAATAATAATATCAACGCCATAATAACGTCACACACTTAATATTAATTAATTAATTTATAAAATATAATAATATTACACTCGCCATAATAACGTCACACAATTAATATTAAATAGAATAATTAAATCGATATAATAATAATATCGACGACGTATATTAACGCCATACACTCTAATATTAAATATTTAATTTATAAAATATAATAATATCCAACACGCCATAAAAACGCTATACTATTAATACAAATAAATAATTAATAATAATGTCAACGCCTATAATAACGTCAATACTAATATTAATTAATTAATTTATAAAATATAATAATATTAGCCATGTCATAAAAAATGTCACACAATTAATATTAAATAAATAATTAAATCGTATATAATAATATCAACGCCATAATAACGCTACACACTTAATATTAAATAATTAATTTATAAAAATATAATAATATTCAACACGCCTATATAAATACTATTAATATTAAATAAATAATTAATAATAATGTCAACGCCATAATAACGTCACACACATAATATTAATTAATTAATTTATAAAATATAATAATATTAGCCATGTCATAAAAATGTCACACAATTAATATTAAATAAATAATTAAATCGATATAATAATAATATCAATTTACAATAACGTCAACACACTTAATATTAAATAATTAATTTATAAAATATAATAATATTCAACACGCTTACAAAAACGCCACACTATTAATATTAAATAATTAATTGGCAAAATATAATAATATTCAACACGCCATAAAAAACGCTTCACACTATTAATATTAAATAAATAATTGGTCAATAATATCAAATTTACAATAACGCCACACACTTAATATTAATGAATTACTTATGAAATATAATATTAGCCATGCCATAAAAAAATGTCACACAATTAATATTAACAAATAATTAAATCGATATAATAATAATATCAACGTTTCATAATAACGCCACACACTTAATATTAAATAATTATTTTATAAAACATAATAATATTCAACTTGCCATAAAATGTCACACTATTAATATTAAATAAATAATTAATATCCTTGATTAAATTTAGAATATTTGGAAGAGTAATGCATACGATAAGACGACATCTTACTAAACGAAGAAAAATGTCAAATATTAATTTTTTTTAGATAAATATTTTAATCACTTTTCTAATATTATGAAATCTATTTATATGTATGAAACGCCGCAAACATGTCATAAGGATTCAAATTAACGCTCAAAACTTAATAAATATGTTAGGTAACCGCATTCATCGAAGCTGTAGCATGCATTAAATTAGCACGTATGGCGGGCATGCAGTTACATTTTTTCCATTATAAATCGAGATATTCCACCGATGATCATTTTTCTGCCAATCACAAAATTTTCTCCCAAAATGCCTCCAAGCGATAACTTTAACTTTTAAGCTCTGATAGTTTTATAGAATGCTTATTAAACCCTAGTCCCTCGATTTGTAATATATATGTACTTTTTTTTATATAATTATTTTAATTTTTTGTAGTTATTAATATATATTATTACGTCAGTTGATTTAAATGTGAAATAATCTCGAAGATTTTACTCAGAAATGGCGTGTTGTTCTAACTATTAAGTGAATTTGCAAATTGAAAGTTTTAGATAGAGTTTTTGATGCTAAGATTCAAATGGCACGTTGGAGAATAATGAAGAACACCGAAATTATTCTTACCGACGGGCGGCCGGAATTTGTGCAAGCAAACATGTACGTGGTAGCCTCATGATTTCTTAAACGTGATTACGACCAGGAAGACCGATCGCATGATTTCATTCCTTCTCGGGTCTCAATTTGTGGTCTCGATGGCGTTGTTAGAACCTAATACCTTATTAGGAGACTTAATGTTTGAATAAATTGTAGACTTTTTAAGTTGAATAAATTATGGTGTATTTTTTTAAGTTTTCTATTTTTTAATTTTTATGTTACCTAAAACGAAGGTTCCGGAATCTTGACATATATGTGACGTATCGAGATATTAATTTAATTAGGAATATTTGTAACGTCACACAACCGCCACATTAGAAGAAACATTAATTTAATTTAAATATTGATATAAAATTGTCGATTAAAAGAAATTTGAAATTATCATAATTGATATTGCTAATTAAATTGTAACGCCACAAACATGCCACATTAGAAAATTAATTTAATTTAAATATTTACTAAACGTCACGTAACCGCCACATTAGAAAATTATATCATACTCAATATAATTAATATCATAATTGATATAAAATTGTTGATTAAATGAAATTTATGAATAAATTATTTACAACACGTCATATTAATGAGACAAATAATTTAATTTAATTTTATAAATATTTTAAATGTTTATTTACATTTAATCTAATGTCATACAAATGTCATTATCTAAGTTTTAGGGTGTAATTTTAAATTAAAATTTAGTTAATATTGATATGAAGTAATAGTTAAATAAAAGTTAATTTTGAAATATATGAGTAAATAATTATTAAACGTCATACTAATGATGTAAACTATTAAATTATTTTCCAATAATTTAAATTTTTATTCAAGTAAATCTAACGCCTCATAAATGCCATTCCAAGAAAATGATAAATTAGTTAATATTAATATGATAAATTATGTACCAAGTTATTAGTGTTAAGCACTATACATAACGTCACAATTACGTTACGTACAAAAAAGAATTAGATTTCACCTTTATCGAATTTGTAAGATAACTGTAAAACGCCACAATTATGTCATACGGTTATTAAAAAACTGCTGACAAGCCAAGGATACGTCATTAATCTTTGTTAGATCATGACGCTTTTTAGTGCTATCAGATTTACCTCAAGAAACTCGTGACGCTTATGGCGGGATAGAATTATTATGCCACAATAACGCTATAGTATTTCTTGCTGAAAACTATTATGCCACACAAATGTCACT
Organism: Lithospermum erythrorhizon; assembly: GCA_019722365.1. Lineage (NCBI taxonomy): Eukaryota > Viridiplantae > Streptophyta > Magnoliopsida > Boraginales > Boraginaceae > Lithospermum > Lithospermum erythrorhizon. Next base: position 88,857 of record JADFUC010002299.1, read on the forward strand.
ATATTGTCAAAGATTTTTTACCCGAAAAATTTTTATGGTTTTTTATTATTTCGAGGTAGATACGTTGGCAAGAATGTCACACAAAGCGACATTTCAAGGTGACTTGCTTATAATTATGTCACATTTTGCCATTTTCTAAGAGTTTAGTAAAGTAGACTCAAATCTCTAATGAAAATCTAAAGTTTGTAAAATAGTCATAGCTTCCCGAAATTTTAGTTTCCGAAATTAATCGGTTTCCATATTAGGCTTTATGTTACTGATAAACCCTAAATTCTTAACTCAAACGAAGGTTCCCGAGAAAATAGTCCTCCCAATTAAATGTCAATCGAAGCTGTGGGTTCTAAAATCTCTAATTTTATTTCATTAATTAGACTCTGTTAACGGATCGAGACTTGTTAATCTGGAGAAATGAAGATTCCAAGAGAGTTGAGGCTATGAAAATGCATTTGATCTAAAAAAGAATCTGGAATCTTCTTCCTACATCAAAATAGGTACCCCTTTTGCTTGACTTGAAGGCAAAGTAATTTCCATAAAATCGACGGTTCAAATCTTGCCTCAAAATCAACTAAGAAGATCAGAATCCACGTGATCACGGATCAATCAATCGTAAGTTGTCTCGAAGCCAATAAATAATCCCCTATGATAGCCAAAATCATCACACTCACAACCAAAAAGTACAACAAAAGGTTCTTGAAAGAATTTAGCATAAAATAACTCTGAAGATATTTCTTCATAGAAAATTTCAAGATTGCTTGCTTTTCGCGTGAAACTAATAAATAACCATCAAAAATACTCAAATGTTCAACCTAATAGCCTAAATAGGTGCCTAAATTGAGTAACTGAGTGAAGAACAAAAAAAATATTCAACTCCATACCAAAATAGCCACATAGATCTAATAAGAATCTGATCATTCAGAATCTGATCATTAAGCCTCAAATGCCACTGTACTAAATCTAGGCAGGATATAAGTTGCATAGCACCTATCTAAGACATCCTATCGACAAGAATAAGCATATCCACAATGGAGAAAACTAATTCGCCTAATGTATTTGCATCAAGGTGCGGCGCACTCTACCTAGACATATAACCAAATCAAATCTAAATCTCAAGACTAAGAGGGTGTTTGTTAAATCTAAAAACCTAACTATGAAAAACTGGGGGCTTCCATCGGATCGTGTTCGGTTCGGTTTTGGGCATTTTGAACCAACCGACCGTCGACTGGATTGAGATGAAATCAAAACCGCCTCGTTCCGATTAAACTGTTCCACTCTGCCTCGCTCCGGTTCTCGCGGTTATTTCGGTTCCGGCCGGTTCTATTTTTTCGGTTTTTTCTTGCTCGGTTCTCTGCTATTCTCGGGTTATATATATATATATATATATATATATATATATATATATATATAATATTTTTAATTTTTTAATTAAAAATTCAATCGTTCTGCTCTGCTTCCTCGAACCGAACCGAAATTTTTCGTTTTTTATTTTTTCGAACCGAATCGCTTCGTTCCAATCAGCTTCCTCCACTGGATATTTTCGTTCTGGCCGGGTCGGCCTGCCGGTTGGGTTCGATTAGTGATATTTGTTCGGATTAGTATTTTGTCGGTTCTGACATCGAATCACTCTATTACTAAATCAATACCGAAAAATATTTAAAAGTGTTTGATAACAGCTCAAAGAAAAGAATTAAATTGAGTTGTTTAGACAACTTTGCCCATACCTTAGTTCATTTACTTATATACGAATCTCATATATTAAATAAATACTATAATAGATAATTAAATAATAAATCTTATTAATTAGATTATAAATAGTAGTACAAATATAACGACATTTGATTAAATAAATATTAAATATAAAATAAATTTTAAATATCATTAATAAATATTTTTAAAATTTATAAAAATAATATATAAAATTTAATGAATTGATCAAGATATATACTAAAAAATTGGATAAAAGCCATAAATTTTTTCAATCAATAAGAAAATAACCACTGGTTTTCATTCAACCTATAATCTAGACATTCTCATTGCTAAAAAAACGAATACGATTTTGTAATAACTTTTCCTAAAGTTTAAAATATGAGTAAATACCGAATTATTAAATGTTGAGTTGTTAAATTAATTAACGTAGTCGACCCACTTTATGTTCATGTGAAGATAAATGCACGTCAAGCTACTGTCAGAGCAAGCTAAAACAAAGGTATCGACATAAACATCGGGTTTTCACCACATAAAATACCTGGGTCACCCATCTCACCACACAAACCGACAAGGCCCAAAAATAAAAGTCCTATCTCTTTCCCCTGCAACCCCAAACCGAGCCTCCCTCCCTTGGATTTCTTTTTTCGCTTTCTTTCTCATCTCTGCAAGCCTTTGGCCTAAAATTTCTTTGAGAGTTTTCCTCATCATCCTCTATGATTTGAGTAAGGAAAGGTAATCTTTTTGAGTATTTCGAGTCATGAGAATGTTGACTTTTTGTGATTTGATTGACTTCGAAGTTTCAGGTTTAAATGCATAAAATTATCATCTAAGCTAGATTATGATATAGGAAAGGATAACACTCATTTATGGAGTTGCAAATGTGCCGATGGATAGTTGACTTTCGACTTTTCGTAAAAGTTGAATATTATTGAATCTAATTACATGGGCTTTGTAATCGACAAGAAAACAAGCAGAGTTTCTAACGCTCAAATACTAAGAGATTTATGGAAGGACCCTTTTGACTTTCATTGACTTTTGTAGAATTTGGAGTTAGACATGTTTGATAGAGATTAAATACATAGAAGTTATACTTTTGGAAGAAATAGGATGTTTGGAGCTTAGGTTGACTTTTCAAAGACGAGTTGACTTTTTGAAGAAACAAATATGTGTAAAAGTATGTTGTTAAAGATTAATATAGTTGTTTTGGAGTGAATTTAGTTGGTTTGAGTTAAGTTTGAGTTTTTATAAAATTTGAGGTATTATGTTGAAAATGAATTATATAATTAGTGTAGTATTTGGGTTTTTGGGTTAAGGATCAAGTATATATGGATAAAATTGTCGGAGAAAATGATCTTTTGCTGGTTAAAAATTGGATTAAATTTTAGTATTTTGGTCAAGGTGTTCTTGGCTCACATTCCGAGTATTAACAATACAAAGACATTATATTGAATAAAATACAAAGAATTAAATTAAAAATACAAAGAATTAACAAAATAACGACAAAATAATTGACTCTTCATATTAAAAATACAATACATTGAATAAAATACAAAGAATTAAATTGAAAAATAACACGTCCGAGTATTATAAATCAATAAAGCGATAAAAATTATTAACCCGAGATAAATCAAGCAGGCGAACGCGTAGCGCCAAGAAAGGAGAAAGGCGTTGTTTTCTTTGGCTGCTAATTGTGTGAAGCTATGGTAATTGCGGAGATTATTTGATTAGGAGGTAAAAATAAACTATGAATTTTAACTTAATTTTTTGTTAAGTACTTAATTTATTAAGCACTTAAAAATAATTCATTAACAAACAAGTTTAATAAATTAAGTGATGAATTAATTAAGTTTAAGTGCTTAATGAGTTTAACAAACACCTCTTTATGCCTAAAGCACCAAAATCAACTCCGCATGCTCCATATACGCTAGAGCATGCTATGCCCCTTGGCTGACCATATCCAAGTCAACGAATCAAGTCTCAAAACTGTCTCAATCCAACAGTGATCACATCATCCGCACTTATCCGGTTCCGACATACAAATCGAGGCACAAATCCAAATACAAATTTAAAGATTACATAATCGTCTAAGCACAAATCAAATTTCATTCCAAGCTTCTAAATCAAGACTCCAAGTTTAAATCAAGCCCGTAAGCATTATATCAAATCTAAGTTCAAAGATCTCAAGCACAAGAACTGCATGTAGCAATAGACTGATAGCCTGAATTCCTCAATCATTCGATAAATCTTCTTTGTACAGTAGGTTTCCCAAAGATTTTATCAGACGTACAAGACATACTCATAAATAATAAAATCTTTCTATCACAAGTGGTGCGAATAATTTTATGTAAAACAACCTATTTAGAAATTAAAAACATAATTTTTTCATTTTTAAAAATTTCACCTCTATTTTAACTTTTAGAGGAGTTAATGTACATGCTTTTGGACACCTTACAAAAACCTATAAAAATACAATAAAGTACGTCAAATCTACAGATTTAAATTTTGTAGACAAATAAAACCTAAAGTCTAAAACCGACTGTCAAACGGCTATTCACTCTAAGTTTTTCTTACACTCGAAATAAAACTGATTTGAGAGGAATAGCAAACGTACAATCTACACTATGCTCATGATATTCAATTATTCATTATCAAATATGCACTCCAATCATTCAACCCACGAAGCGGGCACACTATACACACACCCAAATAATATTTTTTTAGTAAAATTATAATTTTATCTTTAATAAAACTTTTTTACTATTACAATTACAAATAAGAGGAGCAAAATACTACCAATCTCCAACTATCCACCGGTTGGAGGTATGTATACCCCAGCCACGAAGTCCACTCTCCATTATTGCACACCTCCACACACGTCTATATCATCCATCCAAAAGTTCCTCTACAAACTTTTTCAATTTTGTCGACATCCTTAGGAAAGGATCTTGTGTCTTATGTCTAGTTATATAAGTTCATGTTTTATCAAATTTAAAAGCTCAAGCGTCCCTGCATTTCATTGCTTAGGCCTACATACTCGTACTATTTTTAAGTTCTGCAAGACCCCCCGAACTTCCTTCTAATTCTCTCATACTTTTTAGTGTCTAAAAGCACTGACCCTATACACCTAATTTTCATTAGTGAAATGACTATATTACCCTTAAAATACATCAGTCACAAGAAATGACTATTTTAGAAGTTTCATTAAGGGCAAAATTGTCATTTCACTAAAATATCCAAACCCCTTCTTCCTTAACACACCCCACCCCCACCCTCTACCCCCCATCCCCACCCCACCCTACCGCCTTCCACTCCCCCGACCTTAACAAACCGCTTCCTTATTCTCCAACCAAGATCGTAAAACAACACAAAACAATCAAACAAATTCTCCACCATCTCCTATCCCGACTCGGGATCCCCGACTTTATACTTCACCTCACAAATTTCGCAACATCGCATCCACCCCATTCGCCTACCCCAACCGCTCGATTCCCACACTACTCAACAAAATGGCCAAATCTCCAAGATACGTTTTTATTCCCATCAAACTCCTTAACCTTAACTCCCCCAATACCACTTCAACAACATCGTCCGCTCACAAAACCTCCGGCCACAATTACCAATTTGACCTCAATCAATTCTCAATCACCGCCAAAACTCTAAAATCAAGTGCCGACTCATCCACATCCGCCCTATTCAATCCTTCCACAAATTCGACCAACAACTCAAGAAGATTATTCTCAACCAACGCATCGACAAAGTCAGCTAACGCATCATCCCCATTCTCCTCACAACATCCTCCCGCCTCAAATCCTCGAATCAAGCCAATGGTATCGATAACGATATCGATATTATCGTGATATGAGGCCAACAATCGAGCCTAGTTTATTTAAATTAACGAAAGTTCGATAATATTCAAGCAAGAGGGAGCCTGAGGTTTCGAGCCAAGTGCGGAGTTCGACTGAGTCTGTGAATTTATCCTACTGCCTGTGGGTACTGGTATCGGCAATGTCAATTTATGCCTGGATATTCAATGGCAAATCAAATATATATAAATTATACTTAATCTAAATCAATTTATGCCTAGCCTATGTAATTGGAAGTGTTTGGTAAAGCTTGAATCTCGAGTAGTAGCAAGCAGGGATTGCATAATGGTGGAAGCAAGGGTCATAGGTAGAAGGGGCAAGGGTGTGAGGAGCAAGGAGTGTGTAGTGCTGGGGCAACACTATACACTTTTTTAAAGGAAACGATAATTTTGCCCTTAATGAAACTTCCTAACTATTACACTCAAATGAGGCAACATAGTCATTTCATACCCAAACCCAACACTATTTAAAAGCGTGTATAATACTGTAAGTAAGCAGCATGAAGAAAGTGGATTTGGATATTTTGGGCCTTATATTGCTAGTGGACAAAATAGCCATTTTACCGTGACTCAATGTATATTTTAAGCGATAATATACTATTTACCAACGAAAATTATGGCATGAAATGTACGCATAGACACCAAAAAGTATGGGCCTCTTCTAGAAGTTTAGGCCATACACTTAAAAATAAGATACGCCCACATGTATTAATTAAACCATAAGATACATTTTCAAATTCACCAAGCCAATTTAAAATACTAAATTATGTGATTTAATATTCAATATACGAATATAATTTTATAAATAAAAGATATAAAAGTAGGCAATTTAAATTGATTGTGGTTATCAAATGCTGGGTTAAACTTAAAATTAACTTAAAAAAAGAATAAAAAAGATAGATATTTTAAAAATATTATTTGAATATCTTATATTTTATAGAGGTGAAACATATATATTATTTGGTGTCTCTTAAAATCTAAGGAACATTTTGACTTTTTTGCACTATTACATTGTCGAACTCTCGATCAAAAAGATTTTATTTATGTTATATAATAATTCATGAAAATCATCAATAAAAATACATTTTAAATTCTTTTCCATTGATATAATTTTATCAAATATTATACAACACAAACAAAAATATTTATAATCAAAGTTCAACTTATTTTAAGTAAAAATCAAATGTCTTTTAGATTTTGGGGATGTAGGAGAATAATTAAAAGATTTTCATTTGCATTAGCCCAGATTTATGGGTGAATGGAGGGGAATTTACTTATCAACATTAGTTCAGGAAAAACTATATGTAGTATTTTATCCGTCTTTAAAAGATTATCAGATTGATTTTATCAATCGACTTTTTTTAATTTTGAACTCACATAACTTTTAATCTGCTATATACTTGTTTGAAAATATATCAATATGTGATAAAAATATAAAAGTGGATATCATATTATTATTAATGATAATCAAGTGCGTAAACTTCAAGGATTACAATTACTAAAAACGACATTTTTACATGTATTAAATACAAAACATAAAAATAGTATAGGAACCATATAATATCCCAATAATATGTATTATTTTCAACATACTTTAATATTAACTTGTTAATTTTGATCTGTATATAAACTTTGAATGTCAAGATTATAAAATTTATTATCTTAATCATTAAAAAGCCAAACTTAATCATCCTTTATCATGAAACTGAGTATAATATTAGAACCCCAAAAGATTGAACAATGAGCTCAATCCTCTAATTCAAGCCGCTGATAGAAAACAACGTATCATTAGCGTATATATAGAATCATTGAACACTTGTATATTATTCCAATTTCCAAGCTATAAATCTTAAACCACATAAAACTCAGCCTTTCTGAATTTATATATCTAATGTTGTCCCCCCCTGAAATCTCATCCTCCCCACAATCTTGTCCATTTTCTGAGCCTTCACCTTTGAGAATCCAATTGGTGTCAAAGTCCGTTTCAGAAAAATTGCTCAGGAAATTTTCAGATGTTTCAGAATTCGACTTTGATTACTCACAAAGTGGTCTTTGGTCACCTCCAATTCAAAGAAATGTGTTCTTGAGCTCCCCAGGAAAGACTAGAAGTAATCAAGAAATGCTGAAGAAGCTTCGAACTGTACTGGCTCCCTCAAGAAGAAGATACAACATCTGTTATAGTGTATGATCTGCAATGTATATGCTTCTTAGTTGCATCACATTTTTATACCCTCTCCATTTCAAAATACCGTATAGTTTTGGATTGTCATAATTAATTTTTCGATGTTTGAACTTTAATATATTTATACATCTTTTATGTTATTTAGAAAACATATCAAATGATTTCAATATTTTTACTACTTTTAACAAGATAATTTCAATTCAAATCAAAGATGTGCACAAATTTAATTTACAAAATTTATTTATTTTAATCGCTGAAAAACAAATGATCATTTTGAAATGAGGTAGGTAGTATTTGATTTTATGGTGGACAGATTTAAAATCAATGGAATAAATTTTATGATATTGTCTTCATAATTAGTTTCTGGGTATTGTATATTTGATGATAGTTGGAATTGACTACTTATTGACTTCGCTAGGAAAGTAAACAAATACTATCATGTATACTCCGTATGTATTATCAGCGTTGCAACAAATGAATTGAGAGAATTATCACTTTCTATCATAACTTATGATCAGTAATTCAGGATATTATGTAATTTTTGCAGGTACTGATATTAAAAATAGATTCAAAATAGAGAACTTTTGCAATGAAATTAATAACATGAAACATTTAATCAAGGCTTGTGAAAATCACAATCTCCTTAAAACATTGTTTCAGCTTATATAGAAGAGTTCAAGATTCCAATGTTTTGAATTTGTCCCTGGTTGTGAAAATAAGGTGAAATTAGGGCTGAATTTTTTATACCCTTTTTTCCCTGATTCTCCAATTTCATCAACATAATTCTCCTTCTTGTTCCTTCCTTGCATATTTCTGAAATTGTTGCTTCACTATTAGGGAAAGGTGTTTTGCTTATGAACTTCCCTTTGCTTCTTCAAGTTCATCATTTAACATAGTCAAGAACTCGTACACCATTTTTTTTGAAGTTTGTTGTCTTGGTTGTATGGTATATTGAATTTTGTGTTTGTTTTTGGATTGACAAGAGTCACTGTGTCGGACTCAGATTTGCTTGTAGAGAAGTTGCTGTGTTCAGTCAACATTGTTGCTCAACAAGAAGAGAATAATAGCCACAGGAAAAAACATTGGGTTCTGATAACATAAAGACAGATAGCAAGAGAGTCTCTGTTTGTGAGAATAAGAATTCTCTTTTGCATTGAATTGCTCATGAAGTACTGATTTACATGTGTTTATATACTATACACTACTAATTTTTTTTCTTCCGAAATTTATCTTTTATTGAATGCAGAAAAGGTTCGTACAAAGCCCAAGGACATATCCTTGGCTTCACTACCATCGAGTATTTCTGTATGATTACAAAATTGCGTTTACATTGTGGAAATCCAATCTTGGCTATCGATCATTTATTTTTATCAATCATTACATTTAATAAGCAGATTTGACGAATTCATGATTTTCGAAAATTTGGAAAAAAACTTTGTCCACTCTCATGCAATTAACACGCACCCATAATTATAGGAGATTCGTGATTCTTCCACATAGTATCAGGCTACGTATTAAGTTGATTTAATGTAATTATTTTGTTATTATTTCTCACCAGGATAACGTATGTATAGTATATTAATTTGTTATTTGTTCTCATTCTGCATAATTTCGACACACAAATATTCTTATGTATTACTTTATGTATAATCCTTACTATAGTATCAGGCTATGGTATTAAGTTGATTTAATTTAATTATTTTGCTATTATTTCTATCTGAGTGATAATGGTGTATAGTATATGATTTTGTTATTGTGTTCTGTCTATAATACCCCGATAGAATATTCCATAGTATTACTTTTATGCATAATAATCCCACATAAAGTATCAAGGCTGTATTCGCTTGATTTCATGTAACTCTACTAATTAAACTTGTAACATGATACATAGCAAAATAATACATTTTTGCGGAATAAAATAAATTTAATTAATTTTTTAAAAAAAAAAACCTTCTTTAGTGGGTCTTTTCCCAATTTGTTCTTCTATCTTCTCAACTTCTGCCTTTGCAAATTAATTTTCAATTCTTCTTCGGATTTGTGGGTTTTCCTTTTGTTTATGTGAATTTGGGAATTTTTGAATTTGTGGAATTTTCCTTGGATTTATTTGATCAAAAATTGGTGGATTTGGGGCTTAAAAAATCACCGATTTCGGATTGCAAATGAGATTGGAGGACGAGAATTGGGGTACGGGGCATTTCGGGGAGGTCATGAGCCGTGAGATTTCTTCATCGTAAAGTGGAGTTTAGTTTCTTATTTATTTTATTTAAGTTTAAAATTGAATGACTAATTTATCTCTATAAGCATGTGTTTACAATTATCTTCAAGATTTAAAACAACTAAAACATAACAAACTAAAGCTTAAAAATACAAGCATCAATTCCCCAATCTAAACTAATCAACCAATTGGCCTGAGTCTTCTTCACATGTTTCCAGGAACTAGCACGACATTAGAAAACACTCAACACCCTTTGCAAAAGACACTCTGGAACTCTAGAATCACCTCCAAAGCTTATGTTGTTCCTCTCTTCCCATATTAATTTGCATTCATAGCAAAGAAAAGCAAGCCGCTTGACATGCTGCCAAGCCTTCTTCCCTTTATCATCAAACCCACTCCTTCTTATGCGACCAAGCTGAAATACATTCTTTAATATTCTAAGAATATCTCTACACTCAAGGCAGAACGGCACTCGAAGAACAAATGATCATGACATTCAAGACCCCCACACAAGATGCAATGCAGGTCCACTTCCATCTCCCATCTGCCCAACTTGTCCTTCGTACTCGGACGGCCCTACAACAATAAATTTCACTCAATAAAAGAATGGAACCAGTGTAGCCTCCAAACCGTGAAGCAGCCTCCAAGCCATTTTCCCGAGACAACTTTCTCCCATCTACACCTTACATATTCCCATAATGTTTTATGCACATAATCTCAGGTAGTACCCCACACCCATCTATTCACTCCCTTAGTGAACACCAAGGAAGAGAAGAGCTGATATACCTGCTATACTCTTTCAGTCTGCCTCTTTTCTTCTGGTAGTACCTACTCCCCCAATTCACTCAATTTCGCACCATTCGGAACCTGCAACATACTACTAATTTTACAAGGAAAGAATCAACTCTCAACAGCTCTAATATCTACAATTATGCTAGAATAAAATATTCCCTAATTTAAACCTAAATGGCTATTTCCTTATTTGATTTAAACAGTCATAATTCAATGATATCAATATCTCTATACTACATTTGCAACCTACCTGACATATGTCCATTATGATCTCTGCTTAAGGTACACGTTAGGACACATCCAAAGTACACAACCCATATAACATAACATCAATACAGATCAAGAATGGCTAAACAAATACCACAAAGTAAAACACAATAAGACACATACATTTTTCTACATTTTCACGGTGGTCATTTCTAATACTACAATGATTCCAAATGCTGCAAACTTATGTTACGTCCAAAATGCTATTATTCAATAAACATACTACTCATAAAGTGATTTGTATCCCAACACAATCAGCATGATCAGGGAAAATGGAATCTCACATTTCTAGACTTAAAGAGAATTTCTTGACCAATTATACTTGCCTATGAAGAAGCTACGACTTGCTCTCGTATATTATTTTTCAACTCCAAATTCAAATAATACAACATTATTACATGAATGTGTTAGACTTGTTAGATTTCATAACTATGAAAATCAACAAATACTAACATTTTTAAATAGGCTTAAGCATCGGCACATACCTTTGCTTAAAAACATGGACACATCTATCTTTTCTCAGTTTGTTCTAAAATATCCATTTACACATAGTATGACGGCCCCACTAGGTAAATTTATGAAAACTAAATATTGTTTCATTATACTGGCTCTATCTTAGATTTTATTTAAGTTAACAATTTCTTGTGTGATCGGGTATTTATTTAAAAAACAAAAATTTATCTAAAACAGAATTATATAATCAATGCACATCCTCTACACCGCTACCAACCTTCCCAACAAAGAACACATATATTGGTCAAGTAGTCATTGAGTAACTTCTTTAGTTTACTCATCCGAGTATACTACACTGTTTATTAATTTATTGAAAATACATTACTTACCTTTAATGAATTAGCACATATATAGTAAGTTGAGTAAGTTCTGCACATGACTCACCTATTACAATTTTATTTCCTTTTAAATGATTAAAATTTCAATATCAAAATATTGTGGACCCACTTGAATAAATTGAAGATATTTTACTTCATGCCAAACTTCAAAATGAAGATACTATACATAAAATATAAATTACAATGTTATAGTACGTGGAACAAATACCAATTTCCTTTGGTTATGCTTAAAATGACATAATATGAACTTTTAGACCATGTGTTAAACTTATATCGAAAACTCTAACATAACACTAGCATGTCCTCATAAGATGTCTTCAAATATGTTTATAAACATTTAATTCTCAAATGACTTAGCCAAGGTACGTATAAATAATTTAAAAGGTAGGTGTAGCAACTTTTCATGTGTGAAATTGAAATATTTCATCTATTTTGATTGTTTCTCGTTAAACACAATTGCTTACTTACAACACTTAATAAGGACAACTTTAAGGTTAGAATGATAATTAATTCCTTAGACGATATATCACCTAGGACAAAAGGCAATGTTGTCCATAAGACTATTCTCTCTGCTTATTCGATCCATTGTATAACACATTTTTCCATTAAACCCATTGAACCATAAAACCTACCAGAATAGCCAATTCACAAGACCGCTAATTTGACATTGAATTCATTTTAAATGTGGTTCTTCAGTAATTAAATTTTGAGTAAATCCTTTTTAAAGTTTATCCTTTTTTAAAAAATTATGTTTTGTAATTTTTTAAAACTTGACCTTTCCCTAAACCTTAATTTGAATTGACAAAATATTTAAAATGAAAATTGTTGGAAATATAAGTAGTATAACACTGAAAACTAATACTTATTGATTCAAGGTTGTGCCGTGGTATGGAGGTCAGTAACTTGAAAGCTTAAATCCGACAGACCTTGGTGACAATATGAATACCGGTAGCTCCTAAAGGTTAACACAACAACCAACAAACACGTCGACTAATAGCCCTTGACTCTGGAACTTGCACAAACAATACCCAAGAAAAGAAACCATCAAAATGAATAAAAAGCCATTAATGTTGTAACGGACGAAATGGTTGAAAAGCCATCAATACCATAACGGATGTAATAGAAATGATCTTTATGAGCTATTATGCCAACAATCCCCCAATAGGGCCGAATAAAGATTTATGAAGATGAAAGAAAGAATTCTGGGTAAAGAAAGTCTGGGATACTTAAGCATCAAAATCTTTCGATTTGAATTGACACATAGTAAAGTGAGGCAACAACCTTCTGTCAATGAGTGAATTTATTCTTGAACTTATTGACTTTTAGTTGAGACCCCACAACACATATCATACCTTCAAAATGGTGCAAGTTACGCTATAATCTCCGAACGCTTTTAAGGCTTAGCGTACACCTAGGTCTCATGAGTGCTCTAGGAAGACTAGCTCAAGTCTCTCATAGATGGCGGTTGCACCATCAGACTCACGTAGGTAACTTACATAGTGTGTCTCAATAGCACTATTTGCAAGTTATTAAGGATATAAAATCTAACCTCTAAACACAAATGAAATTCATAAAGTATGTCTCAATGTACCATCAAAACTGGCTATGGATATCTTAATTAAACTTCATCAAGTGCATCTCAATAGCACCACCAAAAACTAGCTATGAATTATCATGATTAAAATTCATCAAGCACGTCTCAGTAGCACCACCAAAACCAGATATAAACTTTTACATCAAACCACTGTTGCCTCTTTAATAGCACCACCACAAAACCATTATAGATCAACAAGATCAATCTCCATCAAGTGCATCTCGATAGAACCACGAAAAACTTGCTTTGGACCAACAAAACTCAAAACCCATCAAGTGCATCTCAAAAGACCACCAAAGACTGGCTATGAATTATCAAGCACTACCTCGCGCCATAGGGATGGGAATGTAGTGCATCAAGAGTCATATGGTTTAGTTTGACCACACATGGGTATTAACCATACTCTCTTGACTTAAGGGCTTAAGCTTCCTACCTCGACGACAAGGATAACTTTTCTATTTCAATCTTTAGTAAAAGGATTAGCAAGGTTTCTCTCGAATTTCACATAGTCCAAAAAGATAACACCATTTTCAGGAGATGTCTAACTACATCGTGTCTGATTCGAACATGTCTTCTCTTCCCATTGTAGACATTATTCTTTACAACTCCAATAATTTCTTGTGCATCATAGTGTAAATGAGACCAAGACTACTTGTTTCTCCTATCATGGGCATATACGTTAGTAGATTACTCCACCACTTTGCTTGTTAACGTGCTATCTCAACAGCAATACATTCAAATTACATGGTAGAATGCTCTATAGTAGCACCTCTACCTAAAGTAATAACATAACAACTAGTAGAACATAATTCATTATCAAATTAAACTGGGCCATCATATAATATTCTTTTCAACAACAGAAATTTACCAAAGTGCAAACATACATAAAATGTCCCTTTCAAGTGTTTAAGCAACAAACAATGAAGAGCATTATAAAAATTTGATACTAAAACTTCATGCAAATAATTTGCACAATAGAATCATCTAAAAACATATTTATTCTTCAATAATAAAGATATTCTGAAATTATCACATTCAATAAATGCCGATGCTTCACATCCCCACATTTTCACTGCTTTGATTCGTGCAAAAGGAATTGTCTCTCATTCGATTTATATTGTTACTGATGGTTTCTTTTCACAAGTCTGGTTTAGGAACTATTACAAACTCAAGAACAATGATGACGAGCAAGCGTCACGCAGCAGATGAAATCAGGAAACCTTTTGGTTACCTACTAGTGTAGGGTGTTTTTGGAACTTAAAAGACATTGTTATTAGTACTTTTAATGTTGTCCCTTGTAATTTGGATTCGAATAGCCTTAATGGCTATGAACACGTTTATTAATATTTTTTGAATTGCCTATCAAAAAAAAAAAAAAAAGATTTAGGGAGTTCAAAACACCGAACTAATAACCCTCTCACCTTCGTAGAGGCGAGTCAGTACTCATCACACTTTTATCATTGACACCATCATCTAATCAAAATATAAATAAAAGAGTCATTCAAACTAAATTCCACAATTCTAATATTTATGCAACATAAAGTGTGAAAAATATTTTCATCATTAAAACCTTCAAATATAGGTTATCATATGCATTTTAAGCTTCTTTATATCATTTGAGATAATTCCCATATTTATTATTTCGTTTAACTCAAAAATAGTTACAAAAGTGCCTTGATCTCGGTAAGACTAGTAAAGAATCTAGGTCATTTATAATGAGTTTTTCTAGCCTAAATATAAGGATCTCATAATTCTTATATATAAATCTCTTGCTATACATAACATATGATTAATTAATGAGGCTAACATGAACATTAGCATGAAAGACGATATCATTTCTTATTATCAAACTCTTCCAACAGATACTGTTGGAGTACTCTTTCTTCACTGATCTAGTCATGCTATAAACAACGTATCTTTTAACCATACACAACATAAATAGGCATCATCTTTAGAGACTACAAAAGCTCATAATTCGGCCTTAATTTTCATTTCGAGCCCTACTTCCACAAATGTGAACATCAATAAAGTTAAGGGCAGGTGAAAAGTCCTTAAAATTATACATCATCAATTATAGATTCATTTTTAAAATATCGACATATATTTTTCTTCGAAACAATGATGTTTCTCACCGATCACATAAAATCAGATATCCACATACAATTTTAAAATAAAACTTCACATGTATGTATATAAAATATAATCCCGATATAATCCTTTTAAAATATAATATGTAAAAATATTATATCTATAATATAATCCCCAAAAGATATCAACAAGTATTATTTTATTCCACAACAATGTCCATCTTTTAAATTCTGAAAACATTTGATCTTTTACATCCAAGTTATAATCGATGTACATAATATATCGATCACAAGTTACAGTGATAATAAAAGATTCATTCCATTGATACTAAAACTGCAATCTTAAAAATCCGAGATCCTTTCAATAGTATGATAAGAGATGTTGTTCTAACATCAAGACTATTAAATTATAGCTTAATATAAAGGCCGATCAATATCCAGATGATAATAAGAAACCAAAGAGAAACTGTGGAAGTTTCTAAAACTCGTCGTCTAATAATGCAATTACCTTAGACGATAGCATTTTGACTAAAGAAACTGTCTACATGGCAAATGTCTTCAGGAGAACAAGAACCTTGTAATCTAAATATCACTACTAGAAATCGACCAAAAGAGACGCCCGACTACCTCCAACTGCCTCTATTTCCCAATTGAGACGGATGAGTCGGAATTTAATTGACGGCTTTTTCTAAATCACTACCCCACTCCATCTCGACTCAAAACTAAGACGATATATTCGGGCTTCCGACCGAATCTGTCTGCCTCGTAAATAATCACACCGCACTCGCCCCTAAAACCCGACGACACGACTCTTAAGTGACCGACACGCGAATCGCCTCTCAATATATCCGTCTCTAAACCGCCTCAGACCCGATCGCAAAGCCGCTCAGAAACCCAACGCCAAACCGACTCCAAAAAGAACCGACTCACGAATCGACTCCACTACTGTAAGTGATAACTGACTTCAACCGTATCCACTACCGACGCAACCGACTGCACTGATTCGAACCGTCTCTATTTTCCCGATCGCATAAAAAACCAACCTACGCCTGCCTCCATTAAGTCCGAAATTCAAACCTGCCTCCAATCAATACAACTCGACCAGATTTCGCAATTTTGGAGCAATTGCTCATTTAATAACATGCATGGTTTATATCGTGGTCGCAACACCACAAAACCCATCAAATGATAAAAGAAATATCATAATATTCAATTCATCCAACTCTATACAAACAAATATAAAAACCTCAAAGATTCAAACATAAAACATAACAATTTCATAGAACAAATACTTATTAACATGTCATTCATATATAAACATCAAAACCTAATTCATAAACATCAAACATATTAACTATATAAATATCAAAACATTAATTTATATGTCCATCAAACATTCAAATAATATTTATTCACCTATTTCAAACTTGAATTATAAAAGTATCCCTACAATAAAAGCAACAAATATAAATTATAAATATATTAACAAATATAAATTACATACGAAATTAAGAAATTGATTGAGTATTAATCTCACTTTGTGCTGGATCTACAAAATAAAATAAAATTTAATGTTAAGAGGACAAACAAATTATGGAAATGAAATTAATAACATAAAAAAAGATGATTTTATGTAAGTGGGTTTGGGAAAATGGTTGAAATGATGATAATGCGAGATATATATGGAACGTAGATTCGGAACTCGCTCCATCCAAATTTCCATCCTGGCTCCCATTTCAAAGTTACTTTCTTTAATTTCCCTCACTTTCAGATATGAAATCAGTTGGAAACCGTCTCCATTTTTGGCCACAATCTGCCTCCATCCCGCTCTACTCGAAAAAAAGTGATCGTGCATTTATTACACCCCGTTCCATCCTAGTTTCTCATCGACTCTTATGTTGAAAACCGCAGGAAAAAAGATACAGCTTTTGCAAACCAAACCCCCGTCATAAACACAATGTGTTGGGCCAATACATACTCACAGCTTTTGTTCAATACCAAGAAGATTAAATACAAAATACACCATTATACTATTGTGCATTTCAATATGAAGCGAATACAAAGCGTAAATTACTATATAAAAAAACTTCAGAATTTAAAATATTTGACTACTTAATCGCCCTGAGTCATCTTCCTCATCATCGGGCCATGAACGCTGCTCGATAGCCTGACTCATAATCCGAACCATTCTTATGACCGGGTTACCACATCGTCATTAGTCTTCAACAACAATAAACGCCTGTTCAACAACGGCAACGCCATTATTTAGGCTCAATTAGATGGTGCCGTTGGGTTTTCTCGAAGATATCTCTCATCCAAAGTGGTATTATCCACATTTTTCATATGAGCCAATCGAATTTAATTTCGGCTCGATTTCATTGGCCAAGTACACACCACTGCCTACATCTCCATCAAGGATACATAACGGAGATAGCGTTTCGTTCTCGCCTGACGCAGTGATAAACGGGTCATCTTTAACCTCTCGCTTTTGTGCTCGATTTGGAACCATTCCATTCTTCGGATGCACTTGCATTCACTTGCTTGTGTCAAAACAAAAACATTTCCAAGAGGGACGACCGTGTCGCAACTGCCTGCACGACAACCCTTCAACTTCCTACATTACCCATAGTAGTCAACACTTATCATCATCTTCGTAGCATGAACCCTTCACACAAACACCGCTATCAGAAGTGCTTTTATTACTATCGCCGCTCGATATCAAAATAGTACCCGTTGGACGTAGCACTTTATACCTTTTGATTTCCGTGCGTGATCTAACGATAGAGTTCTCGTGTCCGTGTGTGTCCATATTATTCCTGCATATACTTGAAACCATTCGCGAAATTATTGGTCACCGCCGCGATTTCTCTCAGACGCCTCTGTCGAGATCGGATTCAACTCATCAAGCCAATCACGGTAGGTCCTAAACAAAAAGGTTTAACGCTTAGTTGCTGTTATATCGCAAGATTTGATTAATCAAATGATAAGTATACACTTACCGAAGAGTTTCATGTACTTCAGCGACAGCATTTAATATACACACGAAAGCAGCCAAGTATAGTTCTTCCACCCAATATCTCGTGCTTCACCACAAACGCCACGCCCCGGTAATCAAATAAAAGGCAAACGAGTCGGGTCATCCATCCGCAGTACATCGCGGCCTCCTTGGTCGATTTAAGGCTGGCTCAATCCCTTCCTCGGCGCATAATAACAAAAGCTCAAAACCTCTTTGACCAAATATGCCTCGATATTGACCCTTCAATACGTGCCTTTTGCTCACTACAATTTCTTCAATCCCCTAAATATCTCAAGTGAAACATTTGTAAGGTTAGTTGGGATTTAGCAATACAGATAAAGAAATAAAACAAAGTTAAAAAACTCACCTAATTCGAAAGTACATCCATCTTATACTCTACTTTAATCTCCATGAAGCTCAGATGGCAAATGTATCGGTAGGTGTTCCATTACATCAAAAAAATGAAGGGAAGATCTTTCCATTTTACAAATTATCTCAACAATATTACGCCCATGTACTCCACACTGCTCCACATTTAGAGTCAGTTAGTTTGAGAAATCATGAAGAAATAAATAACACCACTGTGATTGTTTCCTTATACTGATCAAGGTAGATGACGGAGCGCTACAAGAAATAACCGCTGACACACATGCACATCATGACTTTTAGTCCGAATTCACATTTCTTGCACATCTGTGAATGCTTAAGCATATCCATCTGCAATTTCAGACGGACAACCATTTCTCAATTTTTCACAGACGGGGTTCAAAGTATAAGTCGCTTTTTGGTTTGTAAGCCCCACGTATTTCCAGATATGCAACTCGTCTCGAACAATGAATCTCAAATGTCAAGCCTCGGATCGTCATTGTCTTCTCTCTGTCAGTCTTTAGTCCATTACAAGATGCAATAAATTTTCACCATTGTTCTTCTCCACGTGTACGAAGCCGATAAGTCAGGTTCTGAGTTTTGTGCCGGCCAATAACTCAACTCCCAAAATATGCTTTTCTTACACCAGTTATGATGAACATTATACCCCGGCGATCTATGGTCGGAATATTGACCTTCACCGAACACATCAGGATCCAACCCACACACCTCTACAAATACATGAACTCCATCAAGTCGTTCCTTCCGCGCAGCGGATAAGTGCCTTCACAAATGAGTTTTTTGCATTCTAAAAGGATGTCCAACCGGCAAGAATGGACGGTGGCAATCGAACCAACAATGTTTTCGACTTCTCTCAAATTTAAATGCCCAAAGATTTCCATACAATACGGGCAGCCTAACCTCCTGCAGTGTTCAAACTGCATAACATTCCATATGCAGAAAATCGCTAATCGTCCACATCAAAGCAACCCTCATGTTGAAATTTTGTTCGTTCAATGCATCAAAGGTCTCAATACCCGTACTCCACAACTCCTTCAACTCATCAATCAAAGGTCGAAGGAAAACATCAATATCTCTCCCGGGATTTTTTGGCCCAGGTATAATTAGCGATAAGAACATATATGGTTCCTTCATACACAATCCTGGTGGTAGATTATATACACAGATGATCACTGGCCATGAAGAATATTGACGCCCAAACTTGCCAAACGGACTAAATCCATCAGAACACAACCCGATGCGAACATTTCTGGGCTTCCTCACAAATGCCGATGTCGCATCGCGTAGCCACGAGCAATTCATCCGGGGCGAAGCCATCCATCCGGCTCTGCTTGTGTTCGACTATGCCATGTCATATCCTCGAGATGTTTTTCTCGACATATAATCGCCAAGACGCACCTATTGCAAGTATACTAACACCTTTCGAATGCCAGTCAGTTGCCCTATCCTTCGGCCTCAGATACTTTCCCACAAACATGGCACGATTCCAACATTTCAGCTTTTGTAAACAAATACGCAATTATTGCACAAGCATGTATTTTCGCTTGGGCAAGAATAGAGGACTGAATAATTCCGCTTCATAAACATCATCCGCATGTTTCCCCATTATCGGGCGCATAACGCTGATTATGGAAACCCACCGTTGGAAACATTCCTGCGACATTTGCGATTCGTACTTCAAAGCAACCGCTGCGCTGTGAATGGACAACTTCGTAAATTCGGTGCAACCATCCCATAACGGCTGGTTTACAGCCTTCAACAAGTCGTAGTATGCTTTTGCTCCACCATTTGGTTGTTCTCCAACCCCGTGAGGTGTGAAAGATCCCCCAAATTCAAACGCTGCCTCACCAAGACGTGTTCAAACCATCTCGAACAAAAGCATTCCTATACAATTTAACTAGTAGTTACTTATTAGTTCATAACAAAAGCATTCCTATACAATTGATATTACTTCTCGCTAACACCACCAGTTTCCTAAGAACTAACTATATCTCTACGATACTATAAATAGAGATCCTTTTAACAACTTATGCTTATTAAATTGCACAATGCATTACCTATATCTCTAAGGTGTTGAAACATGCTCGATTATTAATTTGTAAGTGACAACTTATTTCTAGCAATTAATCACTTATAATGAACGATTTAATATCGAGATATTAAATACTTAATTATGCACACAATCGAATTATGAAACCGAAATAAATTAACTCCAAGAAAATTCAAATTATCCATCCAACTATTTCATGGTCCTCGACTAATAATAAATTAGTTCATAATAAAGACATAAATACATGAAATTAATAGATCATCTTAATAATAAAAAATAACTTGAATTAAAAATATTCAAACCAATTAAAAAGTAATCAACTTCAACTTCCAATGGCTACTAAAAAGCCCAACAAAGTTTATGACTTTTCCTCGAAATTCAGACTTCCTTCTTTACTCTAACTTCTCCTCTTTATAGGTTTCCATAACCTAATAAATACGGGCCGAATCCCTTATTCTCGGATCATGACTCATGTAACTCTAGCGGATCAGCTTCATATCTTCAATTCAAGGCCCGATTCCTTCACTTTAACCGATAATTGCCTAAACTCAAATAAAACGAAAACAAGTGCAAATTATATCGGATTAAGGTAAAATAACATCAGCTAATACGTAATTAGGGCCTCTCAAAACAATATAATAAACACTTATCAAAGAGAGCATCCCCCAAATTCAAACGCCGGCCTCACCAAGACGTAAGTTCAAAACCATCTTCTAATTATATGTGCATATACCGACATTCCCGAAACCCAACATAACTTATGCCTGCAAATCTCTTCATCATAAACAACATTCTCGCAGAGAGTACGCCCGAGTAAAAAATTCTCATTACGACATAGACCCATGTGGAATATCCCTCAACAAAACCATTACTAATCAAATGTAACTCAACTTCACTTTCTTCCAACAAATTTCTATTTTGACACCTCCGACACGGACATCTTATCCCGACAATATCATTGGCCAAAGAATGATTTTTAGCAACATCCATAAATTCCAATACACCACTCATATATTCATAATGGCCAAACCTTATTATCTACCCGATAACGATTAATATACATCCAAGAACGATCTGAGCCACCGTGATAAAATGAAAATGAATGGTTTTATTGTATTAATTGAATTTGAACGACATACCTTAACCCTAACAAATTGTGGATTATACTTTAAAAAGGAATTTTGATGAGAATATTTAAATACACTTTAAACAACACTAAAAACTAGATGTGACGGAGACGGTATTTAAATAATTGTCAAAACATTATAACACTACAAATGGAGACGCATGGAGATGTATAATGGGTCTGCTCCTGACCATTTTACAAATTTTGAATAGTTTTACGTATTGTTAGTGACATTTTATATGCAATTTTTCTAATATCAACATGTAAAGTATGTAGTTGCACTCTTCATCAAACATTAACGTGTCACGGGTCATTCTAGCTATTAAAGTTCAAAACCATCTTATAACGCATATCATATCAGATGTAATGTAATCATAGTATATGTGATTATGAATGTTGTAAGATTAAATGACGCCAACATATAACTTGTTATTATTACGATTCAATTGAAACATACAACATGCTTCGTATACAATAAATTAATGTTTTTTTGTTAAATAAATACAAGAAACGTAGGTAAATGGGTTTGCAATACATTCGGAATGTGAAAGTGCACTTTTTAATAAGTCCTGTCACCGAATCGCTCATACCGCCGCCATTCCCTGCCTCCATCTGGAACAATTTTAAACATACCGTCTCCATCCCCGTCTCCATTCCCGTCTCCGCCTGGGTAATTTGAATTCAGTATCCGTCTCCAAACCGACGGCATACCGTCTCCATTCACAAAACCTGCAACTAACAGCAGATGAGAAATAGCACTTCCAACCAGCAGACAGAGCCGCTTACATAACCAACAAATAAACATAACCAATAACCAATAAGTAACATGTAAACATAATCAATAAACTATAAACACAACAAGTAATTCAATATAAAAATGAGAAACAACTATCCAATCATAACAAATGTATGGAACACAATAAAAATTTAGTACATGTTTACAATAGTATCGCATACAACGAAGTCAATCTAACCCACCCATATCATTCGGGCGGGCTCATCCCGAGGTCAAGTAATGGGAAATCGCGACAAAAAAGTAATGCCCGGGTCTCTGCATCGAGGCTCCCCGCGCGAGGGCGCGAATCGGTGGGAGCGCAGACCCCTCCACACGGGCCAACAATCCAGCCGCCGAGCTACCATGCGGTGTATCTAGTGGCGGCTAACGCCGGTACCGGGTCAACTGGGTGTACGCCTCGCAACTAGCTTCATTTATTGCGCGACAAGCCAAATGCAAATCACCTCCACATTTTCAACCTTCGCCTTCAGCCTCCTCTTTGTCCACATTTCCAACCTCCGCAAAGCGGCCTCGCTTTGCTCCTCTTCCTTTCTTTCGTTTGCCTCCTCGCACAGCCGTCTGAGCTCCTCGAACCCAACACCACTGACAAAGAAAGGCGCCAGAAATGGATCATCTACTGAAGAAACTCGAGGCAACGGAGCTCACCAAAGACCGAGCACCCCCGCCTCGACAATCCACCCTCGATACGGGTCTGTGGAGGTCCACAAGTCCTTCACCAGCTGAACCGCACGGACCTTGTCCTCCCCCGTAAGCTCCGAAGCTTTGTTTGTATCGCCCTCAGATTGCGGAACACATTGATAATAAGGCCCAGTAAGAAACGAGACAATTCAAAGAAACTAATCCAATGGGGCATATAATTATATAACAAGTACTATAACAAGTGTATAACTAGTACAATTATATAACTAATAAAACTATATAACAACTATATAACTAGTATCAACAAGTATGTACAAGTATTCGAACTAGTATCAACTATACACATTCACAACTATACACAACAACTATAATCAACAACTATAATCAACTATTCGTAATCGACACAACAACTATAACATCCATTCATAAACTATTTAACAAATAAACTATTCAGAATGAATAACAACTATAATCAACTATACACCTACAACTATAAACAACTATAATCAACTATACACAACAACTATAATCAACAACTATAATCAACTATACACAACAATAATCACGACTATACACAAACAATCCATTCGTAATCTATTAATAACAGCTATAATCAACTATTTAACTATAATCAACTATAATCAACAATCCATAAACTATACATTCGTAATCAACAATAATCAACAATCCATAAACTATAATCAACTATTTAACTATAATCAACAATCCATTCGTAATCGACACAACAATCCATTCGTAATCAACTATACACAGCAACTATAATCAACAACTATAATCAACTATAAATAACAACTACAACATCCATAAACTATACACATTCACGACTACATTCATAATCAACTATTTAACAACAACTATTCATAATCAACTATTCAAGTATCGAAGCAAATAACTATTCATAATCAACCACTATTCATAATGAATCATATCTACAAACTATAAGTATTATAAATTATTCAATCACAACAACTATAATCAATGGCATTTTACACACATTCATAATGGGGAGAAAGTAATAGCTTACAAATGCCACGCCCCACTTCGGTCATATACTTTTCACCTGTCTCTTCTAGGTATCCGTATCCTTCTTATTCATCTTCATCAGATACCCAGCTGCAACCCTTCTTCCGCCTTCTTTCCGAAATACAAATAAGGGAAATACTTAATGCTAGAAATTAAACACAAATATTTGAATAAAACGTAACAAAAAATTAAAAACAAATATTTATTTCTTACTCTCTCAACCAACCTGGCCGAGCTGCTCGACTTGCTCCCGAATGGACGCTATGCCATCTCAGTTTACCCGACGCCCGAGCTACGCCGACTTCCGACTGCTCGATACGACGATAAAATTGCCGACGCCCCAACGGGCGGAGATATCGCCCCAATCGACACGAGGTGGCCACCAGATGGCTTCGCCGGCCGCAGATAATCAGCCCGGCTCGCTATCCGGTAAATTCTCGAGTAGTCTTCTCTTCATGGACGCCAAGAAGTTTTCCACTTCTTTCCGGCAAATTTCGCCGAATATCGGCCGAGCCTTGCCTATACGTCCCATTCTTTATCGTATATCTCTCCTGAAAAAATAAATAAACCAAAATCTAATTAGAATATAGTTCAATGAAAATATTTTAAACAACATTCTTATTTTTTCAAAATACTTACTTGGAACGATCTCCAGATGTCGTCCCTAATCTCAATCTATCTCTGCACGCAGGCCGAACTGACGACCCCTCGCATCATCTCGTCTGTAAGAATCCGCCCACATCGAATTCTCGCCGCATAAAATTCTAAAGTAAAAACCAAAACGTGAAAAGTTGAAAAACATAAATAAAAAAATAAGTATTTCAATTAATTTAGACAATATTAAGTGGACTTACTTAATTGTAATGATCTCTAATTTCAACTTCGCCTACTGGGACCATCTCTGAGCGGACTGGGCCATCTCTCTAAAGGCGGCCTCGCCGGGTGTCACTGTCGCCCCAACCATCCTGCCTCCTCATCGTCATCCTATCAATGTCCCGACACGCAGTCAGGCGCCGGGCCTCACAGTCCCCTCGGAAACGGTAGGAAAAGACCGCGTAGGCTGACTCGAACCCGACGTCGTCGGTCTCGAGGATGAACCGCTGCCGGCCCCCGAGTGTATCAAACTGATGTCGTGATCGGGGAGCCGGGGTTTCGCTTATGTGAGGGGGACGGGGAGTCATCCTGCCCGCTATACTCTAATACCGGAAGTCCTCGGCCTTTTTGGAGGCCGGCCTGCCCCATCGTTTTCTACCATCTTCTCCTTCCCCTTCCTATTATTGCCACCACGTGCCATCTGTACAATCAAATTAGAAATATTAGGAATATTATAACTATTCAAACCATTCACAACTAACAATAAAGCCCTATTCAAAACTAACAATTAACACCTATTCACAACTAACAACTATTCACAAGTAAACACAACTATTGACACCTAAAAACTAAGAACTAAAAATCTAACTATGTAAACTATGTAAACAACTATATAACCTAACTATAACAAGTACAAACTATTAAACTAAACAACTATATAAACTATAACAAGTACAAACTAAACAACCAACAACTAACAACTATTCACAATATATATACACTATTCACAACAATTCAAACGACAACAATTCAACTATTTAACTATTCAACAATTCAAGAATTCAACTATTCAACTATTCAATTAAGCAACCATTCAACATATCAAATTAACAATTTAACTTTAACTAATGAAATTAACTATTTAACTATACTAATGAAATTAACTTTAACTAATTAACTATACAAATGAAATTAACTAATTAAATAATAAAATTAACTATTCAACTATAAAAATGAAAGTAACTAATCAAATTAAATTTAACTAATTAACTATACTAATGAAATGAACTATACAAATTAAGTATACAAATCAACTTTAACTAATGAACTTTAACTAATGAACTTAACTAATGAACTAAACTATTAAATATACAAATCAACTAATTAGTGAACTTAACTATTAAATATACAAATCAACTTAACTATTTGAGGAATTAACTTAACTATTAAATATACAAATCAACTTAACTAATTAGTGAACTAACTATTAAATATACAAATCAACTTAACTATTAAATATAAGAAATAAACTAATTGTTTTAACTTTAACTAATGAACTTAACTATTAAATATACAAATCAACTATTAACTAATGAACTTAACTAATGAACTTAACTAATGAACTTTTACAAATTAAATATACAAATCAACTTTAACTAATGAAAATTAACTATTTAACATGAAGGAAATTAAACTATACAATTAATGAAATGAACTTTACAAATTATTTAACATATGAAATTAAAAATACAAATTAACTTTAACTATACTATTTAACATATGAAATTAACATATGAAATTATTCAACTTACTATAATCAATAATACAATTCGAACATAATCAAATAATCAAACATATTCAAATAATAACGAAAATTAAACATAATCAAATATTACAAATACTAACAAATTAAACATAATTAAATTACCTTTTAATCAATCAGAGGAGTCAGCGGGGGTTTTTTGTGAGTTTTTTTTTTTTGGGGTGATTTAAAGCGTAGTGGCCGCTGAATTTTAAATGATTTTGTGGGAAGCCAAGGAACCATGCAGGAGGGGCGATGGCGAGGTGGTCATGTGGTCTTCAAGCAATAAGCCGAGGGGAAGCGGCAACACTGGGAGGGAGGCATCCGATGCAAATGGGCAATAATGGAATGCAAAGGGGGTCATCAATTCTGGGTGATTTAAATTCGATGGCATGCGATAGACGGCATATATTTATTTTTCAAAGGAGACTCGAAACGTGCCTGGCTTAATTAAATTCTTATAAATGGAGACGACGTAGTCAAGTTATTTAAATTTCACAATTTATTTTTCTAACACGGAGACTCCGAATCTGAAGCCTGACTTATTTTATTTTAATTTTATATATATATTTTTTAATTTTTTTAATTACCCGACGGCATACTGTCTCCAATCCCGACTCCATACAAAGCCCGTGTTGAGTTTCGGCCATGTGAATTCTCGACCAAACCCGACCGGTGGTACCGACTTTTTTCGAGACGATTTTTATCCGTCTTTTGCCGCTTATCTAGTAGCGTATGTAATTCACCATTGATCTCTCAAAAGTATGATATTCGGATTATTTTCTAAACATAATCATATATACGAAACTTCAGAAGTTATAATTTCGATAAGTCATTGTTCACACAAGCCAAGTTTCTTGTTTGGAAAAGTCGGCGACAATTTTCAAATTGAGAATATTGTCCATTGTTATACTTAATATTTAAACTTTCAAATTGTTGGAAATATAGGTAGTATAGCATATAGGTAGTATATCAATCACAAGTAATACTTATCGATTTAAGTTGTGTCTTAGAAAGTTTAAATCTGTAAACTTAAGACAATCAATACCTAGCCTTACGTTAACACAAGAATAAACGGGACAATATCCACTCACAATTTTAACTTTGAAACTTAATAAACAATACTCAAGAACGAAAAGTATACCATGAGTGAATCATTTTCTTTTTCTCCTCTATCTCGACCTGTAGCCTGTATAGGCCATTATAAAAAGTTAAGCTCAACAAAGAACTAAAATATAAATCACACGACGTAGCGACTTAAACGATCGAAGTTCTATCGATATCATAATGAATGTAACAGAACTGGTCTTTATGAGCCATTATACCAACAATAATAAACCATCCTCTCTTCATCTTCCATACCCTACCCTACCCCTCCCCCACCCCCACCCTCACGCCCACCCCACGTACAGTACTTTTTAGATTGATCAACCTTTGTCTCCTCTAGCTGTGTCAGATGTCTTCAATGTAAAATTATTAAAAATTCTAATCATCCCATATAAGTGACATAGGAGTCGTATTTAAAAATACAAAAAAAATAAATATGAAATAACATAGGAGTCGTATTTAAATAGATACTAGATCATATCACGCCCCCTTTGAATTCCCATACCAATTTATATATACATGTCAAACAAATAACAATTCATCAACAACGAATTGAACATTTAATGACAACTATCGTAACATAATAATATGGAAACAAATAGCATGAACTACACATAACACCTAAATCATGTCTGAAAAATGTATATCATGCTAATTAACTCAATTACAATTAATAGAATAATTACAAATGTTTGAAAGTCTAAAATTATAACTAAAAAAATTTATAAGAAAAAGTTTGACTATGCCAAATTGTCCAAAACCAACTCCTACACTTTATAGAAAAGTTACCATATATAATACTTGCCATACAACAAAACATGTAATTAAGGTAATATTCTAAAAGGGATTTTAATAAAATTGTAAACCTTTTGCAAAATTAGTAATCATAATCAAAACATGATTGCATAAACCGAACGACTCCCCCTGCGCCTGGCCCGGTGGTGAATCATTATAATCCCGAACACCGTAGCCACCAATCCGATTGATCTAATTCGCTAAAAAAAAAAAAGACAACTCAAGCTTTATCCAAAAATTTTGAATCTAATAAGATTCTCATAATAAAATAGTTTTAAAATTTAGAATCCATCGCGCGATATCTAACTAACCAACCCATGTATATATACAACATATCCTAAATAAACAAGAATGCCAAGAAGGTTAGCAACCGAGAGTAAAGACTGTGATTCGAATACAAAAACAATCACGACAAAGACTAAAGTTTGAAAAATAAAGACAACAATAAAAAACGTTGACAACACATTAAAATGAGACCGCGAGGACCCCAACGCAATCTGAATACGCTCACCTACCTACCTGAACAAACTTCCAATGCCTCCCGGCTCAACTAGCCGCTTGTCAACCCCACAAATTTAAACGCCGCCCAGTCGAAAAGCTGTAGTTCGGCCTAGTGAAAACTTAACACGTGGGTAACTACTATATGAATCCAGACGCATAATATTATAATAGTCAAATACGAATAAAATATTGATATATCCAGTGACTACCTAATAAAGGCCATACACAAGATTCCAAAGAAGGCTCTGCAGATAACATGTTAAGATATAATAGAAGGTCTCAATAAGTGCACACACAATCACCCGTGAACGAAATCACATGTATTCAACAACGACTATAACTCTAAATATCATCCACAAGTATACCAACCTCCAATGCGCATATACTCAACTGCCTACCTCAGAGGGAATGGACTAATCGCCGATAAACACCGGCACTTATACCAAAGTATAAGGCCAACACCGATACTGCACATAAGAAAAAGCCGATAATAGATCTCATACCGCACTTATACCGAAGTATAAGGCCAACACCGACACCCACATGCTAGAGTCGGGAGCACAGATCTCACACCGCACTTATACCGAAGAGGCAGCCAACGCCACGATCCCGCAAGTGAAGAACAAATACCCAACCTGAGACCATCCCAACTAGGGTCATATCCTAATACTCAAGTCACCTCAATGTCATGCATAACCTCAGCCATCACCTCTCAATAACCAACTACTCTACTCCCAAACAATATCAAAGCACAATAAATTAAAACATCTCAAGAATCATAAATCAATCACTACCACCGACAAGGCCACCACAATCATAAATCAATCACTACCGACAAGGCCATTTAAATACAACAAGCCGACAAGGCCACATAAATCGAAATGCTTCCACAATGCCACAAAACTCAAGAACATAAGTCGGGAGTTCAAGCCATTACTTACCTCGCTAAATCTTCAACGCCACGTAAATATAATCGCATAATCATAACATGGCTCACAAATGAATGACACATCATACTAATAATGACATGTATATCATTCCTCACATAATCATACCACAATGACATGTATCATTCTACATAACTATACCTAATAAATTTATATGTTCTACTAATTTTAAAGTGCTATAGTGAAAAGAATCTCAGATAGTACTCACCTAGCTACCACAAAACCCTTCGCAAACATGAACTACGTAATCAGCTCTTTTCCAACATCACCAACAAAAACACCTTTAAAAGATAATCAAACCTACTAATATACTTGAATTCTAAAGATACAACCAACTCTAAGTGGAACTATAACGACCCACCCCAAGTCGCCGCCCCCGAGGTTAAGATCATTAACAACTCAGACACCGTAGTCACCAATCATGGATAATAACAATGACCTGGCCGACATTAACAAAAATAAGAATCTCTATTCATCTGGGTGTTCACACATCCAACAAAATAATGCATAAATGTATCACAATTCACTGAATACAACCCAAGGATATACAAGAAATCCAAAATACAACATAGGAAAAGTATGACAACCAGCCCCCTCAATATAATACAACACACAAGTCTAGAAATATACAAATCGACCACAAAAGGGGAATGACTGATGAGGACTTCCTATGCCACCACCGCCACCATGCATCTTCAAATGAAGAACGTGATCCTCACCACCTCAACGACGCTCCCAGACCTAGTATGCACCATGAGAGAAAGTGGAGTCACTAATAATATAAATACCACATACTTCGATCCCATCACATATATTCATAGTTATATATATAAATATATGCACATACATTAACCAAAGCAATACTGAATCATTCACATATCACATGTAATCCTCTTATACGATAAGTTACATACAATACACATGAGCTTCCACAACATAAATAACGATATTCATTTAAGAAATGCCTAACATTAATAAAGTCATCAAATGAGGAATCCACCTCCACAAATAGTAAACAAACTATAATCCACTCCAAACATAGTACACATACGAGGAATCCACCTCCAAATAATCGACGAGGCCTCCACCTCCATCCTCTCTGTAATCGGTGCTACACCCCCAACGCGCATATCACACCAAACTTCCCGAATCCACTCGGCTACCCACACAATACGACACCACACCAAATTCTCCGGGTCGTGGTCACCACCGCCTCCGCAGAATAACACAAGCAATCAAAACACATCCGCACACCACACAATAATGTAACACAACACACATCCACACACAACACAAGTACAATAATAAAGACACAATGGCATACCCACAATCTCATAACATGAACTAAATCACACGCATACCCCAACAATAACACTTAAATCACATTCTAATCAATTCAACCAATCAATCGACAACTAATTAAACCATTAACTCCAATCAAAACACTAAATACTATACGAACTTTTCCCAAACTTTATCAATCCAATCTTTATCTATCCACATCCAAAGCTCCAATAATTTTATTCCTCAAAATAACTATATTAACGCCCTAACGCCATATTGCCAAATTTAGAGCACTTAAGAAAAGTCAACAAAAGTCAATCCTCAACTTTACTCCACTTTCCAACCCCTAATAATCACTCAAATCACCTCTAATCCCCCTAAACTAAACTTAGATAACATTTCTATACCATAATAAAGTCAAGATATAAAAGCCAACACAAAACTCAATTTTATAAAAGTCAACTCAAGCCTTAAATGATTTAGGATTTGAAGATTAAAAAGCTTACCTATGATGATCTCAAGATGGGGGAACAAGATTGAAAAGCGGATTCAACAAAGCCACCAAAGAAAATCTGAAAAAGTTAATGGTCAGCTTATGGGGTTCAGTCTTTCGAGTTAAGAAAATATTTTCCTTTTTCTTGATGAGGTTTGATATGAGATATAATAAGAGTTGTCAGAAGTAACATTTGCCGAGTCAAATTAAATTTCTTTTCAAAATATATTATCGCCCCAACCCATATTATCATTATTCCATTAAAATTTTAACTTTAACCGCAAAACACTCAAACTGGCAACTAAATTTATATTAGGGAAAAATGTTTATACGAAATGTGTTATTTCAATTTCCCACCTAATAAAAATTTTGTCCTCGAAATTTACTCATCACCTACTCGTCCCATTCCCATCTCACTTACCTCATCCTTATAGAAATTCACATATTACACATATTATAAGACAAAGTTTAAGAACTAACCTCTATGTCGAAAAATATGGATATTAACTTCTCGACATCCTCCCTCTCGCTCCTACGTACTTTCCTCCACTCGTTGATTTCGCATAACACCTTTAATAAGTCACAACTTTACTTGCAGAATAATTTTTCCTTAGGATCAAGAATTTTCACCGGTTTCTTCATACTTAAGGTCCTCTCCAAGTCTACTGTCAGGACTTAAGATATGGGATTCGCCTGAGATATACTTTTCAAACATGACACATGGAAGACGCAGTGAATTTCGCCCAATTCGAGGCAACGCTAAACGATAGGGCCACTGCATCAACTCGCCTAAAAAATCTCATACGACCACGACGTGGCTCAACTTCCCTCTCTTCCTAATCTCAACACACCTTTCCACGGGATATTCTCAAGAATACTTTATCACCAATTTCAAACGCAATCCACACGGCGACGACCAGACATCTGCTTATCTCGCGCCACTTTCAAAGCCAGATCAATTTTATTCTCTCTCCAATCACCTTTCCACCAACTCGAACCTGCATACCCTTTCTATCTCCTACTTCATTCCAACAAACCCAAGTCCTTCATTTCGCCGCATAATGCCTCAAACGGAAGCATCCCACCGGCGCTGAAACTATTATTATACGCAAACCCATTTTAGGCAATTCATCATCTCCAACTTCCGAAAATTCAACACACAAAGCCCGCACATATCCTCCAATGTTTGAATTGTTTCTCTCCGATCACGACTGGGACCAGCGGCGAAATGATTATACTCAAGCCGACTTCGCCCCCTTATCGCCAGTTTCCCTCAAATCCTTTCCAATCTGGAGTGCGGAATTCTAAAGGATTCTCGATTCGATGAAAGAATGGATACGGCACTCCATGCAATCGCATAATTTGATTCACATACAACCCCGCTTAAATCAAGCCAGACCGCGAAGCGATTTAATTGGTAAGAATGAAATGATTTCGAGCAATCATTCACTATCACCCAAATGCCATCATTCTTTCAACGCCCTCGGAGTCCAAAAGCAAAGTCCATCGTAATATGCTCCCAACACTCGAATAGTGGCTTAATATTAATACTGATGTCGGTGTGTTCTATTCTCACCCGCTGACAAGTCGTATATTTTGATACAAATTCAAAGAATTTTTCCTCTCATGTTTGGCCAAATACACCGCTCTTAAGTCTTTATACATCTTTGTACCGTGACGGGAAGACTATACGGGAGCATTATGAGCTTCAGTCTAAAATCTCCTTCTTCTTCAACTCCCCGGTAGGTGTACCTAATAATCTACCACGATTGTAGCGGTTCCATCATCTCTCATCACAAAGTCCGACTGGCTCGCTTCACTTCCCCAACTATCTTACTTTCTCATCTTTGTTGTCCGTCAAGTATTCGATCAAGAAGAACCGGTCGAACTTCTTTATTTATGTTTCAACAAACCGCCATCAACTCCCCACCCCGAAATTAACACCAAGTCAGTTTATTTCATTTAATGGCTCCCTAACCTTTAGCAATACGTAACTGAACGAAGTACAATTAT